>CM076584.1:1429768943-1430036328 GCA_034641835.2 Pinus albicaulis
TGTCAAGGAAAGAAGGATAGAGATGATAAACAAATTGCCCCAAAGCCATCTTAAGATGATATACAGCTTTCATTTTGGGAAACGATGGAAAAGAACCCATATGTTTTGATCTCTTAACAATGAAAGAGGAGGTAAGAATATATATTGTTTTTTGTGATACAATATTTGAAGCAATACAAAAGTTAAAGGAAATTTATGATTGACATTTAGAATTTGAAATTATTTAGTTGTTCAAATTATTTAATTTGGAGATGAAATATAATGATCTCACGAAGATGGCCTTTGAAATAAAAGTTGTTTTTCGTGATATAAAAGTGACTGATGTTGAAGTATATTTGCAACTTACTACTTTTATTATGATTATCCACCATGTCAATTCACACTACTTGGAATCCCTCAAGGATATGGAAAATTGAAAGATATTACATTTGATAAACTAGTGACAAAATTGTTAAGATAGAAAAGACCTTTGGGAGGAAAGGTCCTCTACTGAATTCTAACATTGAAACTTTGTGCGTTTCACAATAACATCAGTAGTCTCTAGGTGAGTCTCTAGAGGTGGAAATAGTACTAGACATTGTGGTATTATTAATTTTAGATTTAGGGGTGAAATAATAATCAAGTTAATAGGAAGCAAGGTGACAAAAAAAATAACATTTTCATAATATTAAACAAAATGTAAAATGTTATAAATATGGAAAAATTATCAAATATTTGTTTCAATTGTGGAATACCTTGGCATAATATTAGTGAAAGGAGAGAGCAATTTAATGAAAATAAAAACGACCATTGTAAGATAAAGGAAAATCATCAAAATCTACTCTATATTTTTTTCTCATTGCAATTTTTACATTCATGATGTTTTTAGTACTACATTTTATTCATGGAAAGATAGTTGGATTTTGGATTGAGGAGCTACTTGTCACATGACATTTAGAAGAGATTAATTTGAAACATTTAGTTACTAAGTTGATGGCTTAGTTTACTTTGCTGGAAAACCCCAATTTAACCCTTTAGAGACTTGTTCCATTTGTTTGAAGATACCAGAAATTCCAGATTAAGATGTTATTTATATTCAACAATTTCAAAGATATTTAATTGTTGTTATACATATTATACAACATTGGAATTCCATACATATATTTGATGGAATTATTGAGATATGTAGAGCATCTGATCATGCAGTCACTATGATTGGTGTTGAAGATGGTAGGCTTTTGAAACCGAATGGCACATCGTTGATAAATTCTCGTGACAATTCTACTCATTTAACATAGAAAAGTGACATTCTATCTTCCAATTTAAAATGGCATGCGTGTTTTGGTCATGTTAATTATGCCAATATTTGAATTATTAGGAAACAAAGTATAAAAGGATTTCCTACAATTCTAAGAAAGCATACGCCATGTGATGCTTCTATTTTGGGTAAACATTGTAAGAAACCTTTTCATATTTCTCATTCTAGAGGTTTAAGAAAATTAGGTCTCATACATTCAGATTTATGTGGAGCTATTTGTATTGCAACTAACAATTATAATAAATATATGTTGACGTTTCTTGATGATTACTCGATAATTTGTTGGGCGTTGCAAGTTTTTGAAAATTTTATAACTTTTCATTTGACGATTCAAAATGAAACTGAACTGAATATTGGGACTCTAAGAACTGAAAATGATGGTGAATATACTTCTAATGTTTCCGAATAATATTTAAAATAAAATGGAATCAAACATTAGACTATAAAACCTTATAATCCACAACAAAATAGTGGTGTGGAACGTATGAATAGGACATTGGTTAATATGTTCAGATCCATGATATTTTTAAAAAATGTGAAGTTGATGTTATGAGAGTATGTGGTGATTTGTGAAAATTATATTAGAAATCATTATCCTTCTTCTATTATCAACAACAAAACTCCTTATGAACTTTGGTATAATAAACTTCCTATTGTTCAATATTTCAGATATTTAGGATCTACATGTTATATTTCAGTTCCCCACGAGGGCTTCACTATGGGAACAATACCATAGCACGTGGGTTCATATTGAGGGATATATAATGAGGAAAAAATGGCATAATATATTGGGGGACATATAGGGGGTAAAGGAATTTTATATTTGGAGGTATAAAAAATAGAGCTCAAAGTTAATGAAAAATTATAAAGGGGTATAAAAAATGCTAATGAAAATTTGGATACCTAAAATTTATAATGAAAGCATGTGATTTTTAAATTGGGAATGTGTATTGGGTTTATAATTGGAGGTGGTTAAATAATGTGATTTTTATAGGTATTTTCCAATCTGTACTCAAATTAAGGGTATTGTTTAATATGCTATGATCGCACATGATTTGTTAAAGGTTCATTAAGTGAAGCCCTAGTGTAAGTCCCAAGTAACAGAGAAATAAATTAGGTGTCATGAGTTGAAAATGCATATTCTTGGGATATTATAGTACTTTGAAAGCATACATGATATATAGTGAAGAAAATAAGAAATTTATGCTTTCCATAAATGTTATTTTTTCTTGAATCTGACAAATATTTGGAGAAATTTACATTAAAAAAGTTTTATTTTAAATATTATAATGAATTTCAACATGCTAAAGGGGGGATTGCCATTCTGAATTAGTATGGGTGTTTTCGATATTTGGCTCTTAAGAATATTTGTGCTGAAAAAAATTTGAACGATAGTATTGTTTATGTAGGGTCAAAAAATGTTCCTTGAGAACTTGTACTTCAAGATGAGCTACCATTAGAGATAATTCAACAACCTTTACGAAGATCGACATGTGTTCAGATATTTCCAAGCAAGTATGATGATTTTTAAACAAGAATTTATTTTAAAGGTGATGTTACTTCGAGTTTAGGTAATATTTCTCATGATCGTGGGTTCAATTATTCTACAATTAGTGAACCCATCTCTTTTGGAGTTTCTAATTGTGATTAATGGAAGGACATAATGGAAAATGACTATGATACCCTCATTAAAAGTGGGACATGGAGGTTAGTGGATCCTCCTACTAAAATAAAACCTATTAGATGTAAATGGGTGTATAAATGAAATATAAGGTTGATGGCTTCCTTGGTAAATACAAATCAATGCTTGTAGCAAAAGGCTAGGCTCAGAAGGAAGGTGTTGAATAATGGAAAATGACTATGATACCCTCATTAAAAGTGGGACATGGAGGTTAGTGGATCCTCCTACTAAAATAAAATCTATTAGATGTAAATGGGTGTATAAATGAAATATAAGGTTGATGGCTTACTTGGTAAATACAAATCAATGCTTGTAGCAAAAGGCTAGGCTCAGAAGGAAGGTGTTGATTACACAAAGGCATTTTATCCTAAAACAAAATGGGGCACAATTAAACTTTCTTTTCCTTTGCAACTCAAAAACCGTGGAAGATACACCACGTGGATGTAACAATAATGTTTTTGAATGGTGAGGTGAAGGAAGGTGTTTATATATTTCAGCCAAAGGTTTTTTTGTTAAAGGAAAAGAGCATAAGGTATGAAAATTGCTCAATGATTTTACGGAATGAAACAGAAATCACGTGCATGGTATGAAAAAATAATTGAATACCTTCTGAAGTTGAATTCTAAGCCATTTGACTTAGATGATGCAACTCTTTTTTTTAAGAATATTGGAAAGTTGATTGTATATTTGGTTGCATATGTTGATGATTTGATGATTATAGGGAAAAATAATGAATATATAGTGTTTGTTAAAAGAGAGTTACAATTTATTTTTGACATGATAGGTTTCGATTTATTGCATTATTATCTATGAATTGAAGTCTATCATAAACCCAAATTCATTTTTATTTTTCAGAACAAATATATTGGACAACTATTGAACAAATTTCGAATGAAAAATTGTAACATTGTTTCTACTCCAATGGAGAAAAAATGATGTTTATTTCCACTGAAGGAAGTACACTTGAAGATCTAGAAAATTAATGGAAACTAATTCGAATTTTGATTTTTTTTACTACTACTCATCCTGACATAACCTTTTTTGTAAGGATACTTTCCAGGCTCATGCATCAATCCTATTAAAATTCATTGGACTACAGAAAAATGAGTGCTCAAGTATTTAAAAGGAACTCATACATATGGCATAAAATATTTCAAAGTAGTAGACTCTAAACTCATTGGCTATGCGGCTTCTGATTTTGATGAAGATAAAGAGAATCACGTGTCTACTTCATCTTATTTGATGAATATTAGATGACAATATATTTCTTGGCGATCACACAAGTAATCTATTCCTGCTAATTCTACTACCAAATCTGAATATGTTGGAGCGTATCATGCTAAATGTAACATACCCCAATAACCTCGCAGGAAAAATGCATGGAGTGAGGAATTTTTTTTCAACATTTACGAATGTGTAACCTTATAAATTTATTTATATATTTTTGCATTAGCCATTTAAATACCCATTATCATCACTTAGAGAAATATTTAGCAAAAATCATAGTGAGTTACACAACCATTAATTGTCCTTGTTGTAGCATATTAACTTAAATTTCCTGCTATAACTATGCATCGATCCCATGATCATTTTAATTCAATTATTAGATCACCTAATTGATAATATCAACGTCATATCATGAAAGAAATTAACATCATCAAAACGACACAATTAACAATCACATAAATAGACACCGATATACCCTAGAAACCCCGTAGGGTGAAAACCAGCAAACGTTTAATTTTATTATTAAACGCTCGTGAAGGTTGTCACCCCTCACTCAATGGTTATAAGGGAGTCCATCCCTTGACCATTGTAATAAAATTTACATATAAAAATAATCTTAAACGAAACATAACTAGCTATAAGTTATTATAATCATCATGATACCATTTACCCACGAATCATCAATCTCTGTCTTTGTATTCAGACTGTTTCCTTCAGGGGATCATTGTGCAATTGGAACTACTAAACCTGCATGGACTAACAACTCTTTATCTTCCACAATGTTAAACTTGAAATTTCATTTTCTTAAGTCATCCTTCTTTCCTGCCATTTCTGTCGTCAGCACACTTGATATCATGATTAGATAAAATATTAATAAACCAATAATCAATCTCTATTTGTGACACTTCAACAAATATTTGTATGCATTTATAAAACATAACCTCATTGACATTAGTTTCCTTATTTAACATCATTTCACATGCATTAGTAACAAATAAATCAATATCAAGCATCCTCTTTCCACCAAACACTAATAAAATCTTGCATGCACTTTCCTATTATTTCCAAAAGAAAGCTAACATACTATATAATAATACTGTGCATGCAAATGCATAACAATATTTTAAAGATAACTATCCCAACAAGCAATTTCTCTTTTTGCCTACTCGTATGTTTTCTTTTCAATATGGATTAATGCAATAGATGTTATACTTACGCATGTGAATACATGTTCTTTTCCAAAAACATATTTTCCACCCAAGATCTATTCATAATGGTTACTATGTATAACAATGCCAACTATATTTCAAACAAAGTTAACATACAAGTTATAGTTTTGTGCATGCAATAACATATCTTGTTCTTCCTGCATGTAAAACATATATTTCTTTCCAAAAGAAACCAAATAAATATTTCATGGAAAAATAAACATATTTCTTTTCCAAGGGTCAAACGCATACCACTTATCATTTCATGCATGCAAAGTGACATTTCCCTCTCATCCAAAAGATATAACCAATAACTATGCATAATATTCTCCCAAGATAAAGCTAATACCATAGCTAATCCCTTTAGATTGGACAAATACATATTATTTTTCCCAAAAGAAGGCTAACACAATAAATATTATGTGATTGCATCTTCCTTTTCTCTAGAAATCTAATACTCAAAAATATATTTTTCCCATGCATGCAAGCATATATGTTTCTCTAAATAATCTTACATAATAAAGCATGTGATTACTCTTTTTCCTCTCTAAGAATCTAATCCAATAATGCATACAAGGATCTATTTTTATCTTCTATTCATTTTGAAGAGTTTTAACACAATAATTATTTCCTTGCATACAATTATGCAATGTTCCAAATGGGAAAATATAGGCTCAGTAGGGTTTATCCTAAGATATTCCACTATGGAATCACAACAATATGGAATTACACCAATAGATATAAACCAGAGATAGACTGGCAGGGCATTTACTAGATGCATCACCTTCACAAGGAAGGGTGAAATCCAGAGGCTTCCTGGCCCATTCCAGACTTTGTCTATAGAAGAATGGTGGAACACATCAAGTGTGGGAATGACACACTCATCTTAGAGTTTTCTGCTCTTAGGAATCTTAGATCTATAGATCTAAACAATGGATCCAAAAGAGAAGTAAAAACCAATCAAGGAAGAAGCGCTAAATTCCACTCTCAGGAAAATCTGCAATAGGCTCAAGGAGGACATTGTATAAGCAAGCCAGTGTGAAAATAATGTAGAACAGGGCTGGGTTCCCTTATTTTAGGTTGTGTCAGACCTCAAGAAAAGTTTCAGAAAAATAAATGAGTTTAGAGGTTTTAACAGATCTCCCACAATCAACACTAGCTGAAAATCAGCTAAAGGAGAGAGTTGGTAAATAGAGAAACCGTCCTTTAGAAATTGCACAGTTTCTGCTGGAAGACACTAGAAATCAGCCATTAGACTCATGTTATAGTATGGCATCAAGAAATCAGATCTATAATCAACTTCCTTTGTAGAATCATTGGATTTACTTGAAGCAAGAGCAAGAATCCTTCAAAAATAATAGCAGAAACAATTGGAAAAGCTGTAGAAAGACTTGACAGCATTTTATATGAGGAGCTTCAACTACTGTAGGTTAATATTCAGATCTACAACTAATATATGGCTGAAACATCAGATCCATACCAGTTCTGGAACTACTCAGCCTTCTAAACAAGATCCCCCTGGGGTTTTCTCAAAATAATGCATAAATAAGTGTAGATCTAGCTTTTAATATACTGAAATTTTTATTGCAAATAAATTCAATCATTATATAATCAGGGTCCATATGCAAACAAAGATATTTTCAAAGAATATGGTTACTCATCTCTTGATGCATGCTTGAAATACTCTCCTCCTCTTCCTTGGCTCCATTCTCCATGTATTCTCTCATTTTCCTCTTCTATTTCTCTCATGGGATTATATTAAAAAATAGGATTAATTAAAATGGAATAGATTTTATAAATCATAAAAGTATTCCAACTTTTTTCTAAATCATAAAAGAATTCCATCTTTTCTAATTCATAAAAGCATTCAAGCTTTTCTAAATCCTAAAAGTATTCCATCTTTTTCTAAATCATAAAATAATTCCATATTTTCTAAATCATAAAAGCATTCCAGCTTTTCTAAATCACAAAAGCAATCCATAAAGCCTCCATAAATCTGATTTTTCCTAAATCAGAAAAGCATTCCATAAATCCCTCATGCTTTTATTTGTAAAGGTAGATTTTCTTTTTCCTTATGAGAAAAATATCACTTATCCATACTTTTTCCAAATATATTACTCATTATTTCTAAAAGTCATAAAATATACCAACTTTGAAATATAATTTATTTCCATGGAAGAATATAAATTATTATAAATAAAATAATTAAGAAATAATTCTTCCAATATTCTTATAATCAACAATTACAAGAATATTCTTCATTTAATATCAATATAATAATTAATAATATTTAGTTATTTAATAACCCTCATTTTATGAGAGTTTTTATGGTGGCTTATGCGAGGGATATTACAAACTCCCCCCCTTAAAGAGAACATCGTCCTCGATGTTCTTCTCTTGTTGGAACATTAACCTTTAATTTTCATTTCCAATTATTTAGGAAATGTAAAATAATACCTAAATCATAATACTTTCACAAAAAATTAGGAAGCACTTAGCCCTTTAATCATCAAAATGATAAGAAAAACTCTATCAAGTGCACATTGCATTTTATTTAGGAGTTACACTAGTCTTTCTCTCCCACTAGTGTTTTTGAAAATTATTGTCTTTCTCTCCCACAATAATTTCAATCTAATTCAAACTCATGGTATTTATCTCCAACCATTTCCTTTGCAAATTACTGTCTTTCTCTCCCACAGTAATTTCATTCAAATTCAAACTCATGTCATTAATCTCCAGCCATGTTCCTCTAATATGTCAGGAATTTAAAGTTCAATAAATAATTATTTTATCTAACATGAGTTATTTCAGTCGCCTATATATTTCAATTAATTTCCTCTATGCATACATATAGATCAGTAATTTATGACATGTTCATTTGCTCATAAAAACACAACCTATTTCATCGAAATTGTTGCTAAGATAATTTAATATATCATGCATGCAAAAATATAGCACATGCAACAACTTTGAGACATGAAATTTACAGTCTATTGTAACATCCAACATCTTTAGATAATTTGAAAATTTGTAACATAACATAGATAAAATTTCATCTAACCTTAGTTAATTTCTGGGAATTATTGAGAAACTCAGCATATTCCACCCAACCGTGAACTATCTCCAATAGTTACCCATACTTTTACCACATATAACAATAGGGCTATTCTCTTATGTTATTGTTAAGATTATTCAACATACTTGTAATTCTGGTGAATATTACAACTCTTCCCTTGGACTGTACTTGCTGTTCTTGTTTACCGTTTTGTTAAAAATTTCGGTTTATACACACAGCAACTCCATTTTCATTTTAAAAGACAGCAAGCTACACCTGTACATTTGTTATTAGATTTGAAATTCAGGAAATCTATCATCTCTAACTTTATTACTACAGGGTACTTATCCCCGGAATCCAACCATTTGTCCCTGCTATTAACCTACTGGATTTTCAGCTAATAGCTCTAATTTGCAATTGCATGAGGTACTGAACAAACAATCAATCTAAACTTTGCATAAGAAATCATAACATAATGATTCATATAAACTTTGCATAAGAAATCATAACATAACAATTCATATAACCTTATATAAAAATTCATAGATAAATCTCCAAATTTATGTATGCATACCGATACTATGACCAATCCTCCCAACCTTAGAGTTCTTCTATCTCCAGAACTCAACCCCGAGCTGAGATCCTCCAAGAACAGACTAACCTCAATCTGTTCTGGAGCAGCTTATTTAAGCTATGCTCTCCCCAAAGCCTGTTTCCAATTCTGCGTCCAGAATTTCAGGATGCTTTTATTCCTGTTTGCCTAGGCTTCCCTTATTTAGGGACTTTAAAGCTGCTTTCTGCTTTTCTAGTTTTTCTAGCTTTTTACCTCTTCCCAACTACTTTCCTCATCATTGGGGAATTTAGATTTTTCCTCAAAAATCTAAATTAGAAATAACTTCTTTCAAGGATTTTTGAAAGATTTTGGGGAAATTCTTTACCTTTTCCATAACCTCATGGATTAGGCATGTGATCTCAATTTCTCATTTGGTCATAGTGCATACACAATATTTTATTTATTTTTCATAAATAAATAATTACCCACATCCACACAATAATTATCCATTGGGGTCCACTCCCCTTTGGATTTATGTTCAAATGTCTAATTTGAAAAGCATAGAACTTGTGGGTGTTACAAAAAATCTAGAGTTATTTCCTGAATACCCCAACTAAAGTATTCATTAACTCAACAATAAAATAAAATATTACCTCATTACATCAATCCCATCATAGCTTCCATAGCCATTGAATCCAATAAAAATTCAATGTCTAAAAATAGTCAATGTCTACAAATCCATTGTAATTTACATAATTTTCCATTGCATATTATCATTAAGGCAAAGGAACATTTATGTACACCATGCATCTATACTTGACCCACAACATGGGGTCCAAAATTTGTCAAAGCACATTGACAACAATTCATCGCATGTAATATAGGTGGTATACATTCAAAATTTCCACATACTAATAATAATCATGTAGCTTAGAAAAAAGACATTAACATATGTTGCATACCATAGCATGATACTTTATTTAAGGTCTCACCTTAGCAACCATCAATATTGTAGAGAACTAACAGTCCCATTGAACACTAGGACACAAAATGTGATTTTTTTAATTTATTTTTTTTCTTTTTTCGCTTACCATTAGCTTGCAACCATATAAGCGACAACCATTGAGGAATTTTGTGAAAATAATTTGCAATCATGAAATCTACAATCACTGTAGACTTTTTTTCAAATAGTATGCAAGCATGCAATCTACAACCAATTCGAAAATTCCATCAAACAATTTTCAAGCATGCAATCTACATCCATTGAGGAATTTTAACAACAATTTGCAAGCATGCAATCTATGGTGGATAAGGCATTCTTCCAAATAGTTGGCAAGCATACAATCTACTACCATTGAGGGACTAGTTAGCAGAAATGAAATAAATTTCCATAAATATGTTTATACTCTCATAGAGATAGTAAAACTAGAATTTCTAGAACATCATGAATCATATTAATATCATCAATGGTAAAATTTCTGCTAATAACAGAACAAACAATCCCTACAAGAGCGTCTAATCAGGAAATTTGACCAAATTATGGATCCATTTCTAAACATAACTTTTCTTGGAATCACCATGGGGGTTACATGATCTCAAGGTATGAAAACCCCTTGATATTAAAGATTAATCACATCCAAAACTTCCACGGATGAAATTATTTAAAATACAAAACCGTGGATCTCAATTACCACTTTTTGTCGAACACATTGAATGCAAACTTTTCTCTACAACTCTAAATGAAGAAAGAGAACCCACAATTATGCTACTATGATTTTTTTCATTGAATTTAAGTTCACTATGTGAGTTCTATTTCACTCGTTGCTTATTTTTAACAACTAAAGAGTTTCGTTCAAGTATATATATATTTTGTTTTCAACATTCCATTGTCCTCTTCAGGGTCAAACCCGACTTCTATATTATTTAGTTATCACACCAACCATACATGTATTCATTATTTATAGGTAGTGCATGATAACTTTAGCCATGTTTTTCCATTTTTTTTTCTTATGCACCATAATAATTTTTCTCACATTATGCATGCAAAGGTTGGTAATTAATCTACAATATAAACAGTGAGTGCTCAAGATGGTTCATAGGTACAATAGAAGTTTTATTGTCTTTTAACCACATCCATATTAAAATTTCATGAGCACACTTTTAAAGAACATTATAAATGTCTACTCTTTCATGCAGTCATTAATCATGCAACATGCATCTCCTGTTAATTGTAGTATATTACAAGTTTAATTAAAATCATACCTGAGATGATGCCCACTAGCATCATACCTCTACTTCATTTTTGCATAACGATTCCCAAAAGGCGCCAGTGTTGCAACCTTTTGCTTTGATACAATTTGTAACATACCCCGATAACCTCGCAGGAAAAATGCATGGAGTTAGGACTTTTTTTTCAACATTTACGAATGTGTAACCTTATAAATTTCTTTATATATTTCTGCATTAACCATTTAAATACCCATTATCATCACTTAGAGAAATATTTAGCAAAAATCATAGTGAGTTACACAACTATTAATTGTCCTTGTTGTAGCATATTAACTTAAATTTCCTGCTATAACTATGCATCGATCCATGATCATTTTAATTCAATTAGTAGATCACCTAATTGATAATATCAACGTCATATCATGAAAGAAATTAACATCATCAAAATGACACAATGAACAATCACATAAATAGACACCGATATACCCTGGAAACCCCGTAGGGTGAAAACCAACAAACGTTTAATTTTATTATTAAACGCTCATGAGGGTTGTCACCCCTCACTCAATGGTTATAAGGGAGTCCATCCCTTGACCATTGTCATAAAATTTACATATAAAAATAATCTTAAACGAAACATAACTAGCTATAAGTTATTACAATCATCTTGATACCATTTACGCACGAATCATCAATCTCTGTACCAACTTGGAAATATAATTTATTTCCATGGAAGAATATAAATTATTATAAATAAAATAATTAAGAAATAATTCTTCTAATATTCTTATAATCAACAATTACAAGAATATTCTTCATTTAATATCAATATAATAATTAATAATATTTAATTATTTAATAACCCTCATTTTATGAGAGTTTTTATGGTGGATTATGCGAGGGATATTACAAATATTATTAAACGCTCGTGAGGGTTGTCACCCCTCACTCAATGTTTATAAGGGAGTCCATCCCTTGACCATTATCATAAAATTTACATATAAAAATAATCTTAAACAAAACATAACTAGCTATAAGTTATTACAATCATCATGATACCATTTACCCACGAATCATCAATCTCTGTCTTTATAGTCAGACTGCTTCCTTCAGGGGATCATTGTACAATTGGAACTACTAAACCTGCATGGACTAACAACTCTTTATCTTCCACAATGTTAAACTTGAAATTTCCTTTTCTCAAGTCATCCTTCTTTCCTGCCATTTCTGTCGTAAGCACACTTGATATCATGATTAGATAAAATATTAATAAACCAATAATCAATCTCTATTTGTGACACTTCAACAAATATTTGTATGCATTTATAAAACATAACCACATTGACATTAGTTTTCTTATTTAACATCATTTCACATGCATTAGTAACAAATAAATCAATATCAAGCATCCTCTTTCCACCAAACACTAATAAAATCTTGCATGCACTTTCCTATTATTTCCAAAAGAAAGCTAACATACTATATAATAATACCGTGCATGCAAATGCATAACAATATTTTCAAGATAACTATCCCAACAAGCAATTTCTCTTTTTGCCTACTCGTATGTTTTCTTTTCAATATGGATTAATGCAATAGATGTTATACTTACGCATGTGAATACATGTTCTTTTCCAAAACATATTTTCCACCCAAGATCTATTCATAATGGTTACTATGTATAACAATGCCAACTCTATTTCAAACAAAGTTAACATACAAGTTATAGTTTTGTGCATGCAATAACATATCTTGTTCTTCCTGCATGTAAAAAATATATTTCTTTCCAAAAGAACCCAAAGAAATATTTCATGGAAAAATAAACACATTTCTTTTCCAAGGGTCAAACGCATACCACTTATCATTTCATGCATGCAAAGTGACATTTCCCTCTCATCCAAAAGATATAACCAATAAATATCCATAATATTCTCCCAAGATAAAGCTAATACCATAGCTAATCCCTTTAGGTTGGAAAAATACATATTATTTTGCCCAAAAGAGGGCTAACACAATAAATATTATGTGATTTCATCTTCGTTTTCTCTAGAAATCTAATACTCAAAACTATATTTTTCCCATGCATAAAAGCATATATGTTTCTCTAAATAATATTAAATAATAAAGCATGTGATTACCCTTTTTCCTCTCCAAGAATATAATCCAATAATGCATACAAGGATATATTTTTCTCTTCTATTCATTTTGAAGTGTTTTAACACAATAATTATTTCCTTTCATACAAGTATGTAATGTTCCAAATGGGAAAAATTAGGCTCAGTAGGGAATATCCTAAGATATTCTACTATGGAATCACAACAATATGGAATTACACCAATAGATCTAAACCAGAGATAGACTGGCAGGGCATTTACTAGATGCATCACCTTCACAAGGAAGGGTGAAATCCAGAGGCTTCCTGGCCCGTTCCAGACTCTGTCTATAGAAGAATGGTGAAACATAGAAAGTGTGGGAATGACACAATCCTCTTAGATTTTTCTGCTCTTAGGAACCTTAGATCTATAGATCTAAACAATGGATCCAAAAGAGAAGTAAAAACCAACCAAGGAAGAAGTGCTAAATTCCACTCTCAGGAAAATCTGCAATAGGCTCAAGGAGGACATTGTATAAGCAAGCCAGTGTGAAAATAATGTAGAACAGGGTTGGGTTCCCTTATTTTAGGCTGTGTCAGACCTCAAGAAAAGTTTTGGCAAAAATAAATGAGTTTAGAGGTTTTAACAGATCTCCCACAATCAACACTAGCTGAAAATCAACTAAAGGAGAGAGTTGGTAAATAGAGAAACCGTCCTTTAGAAATTGCGCAGTTTCTGCTGGAAGACACTAGAAATCAGCCATTAGACTCATGTTATAGTATGGCATCAATAAATCAGATCTATAATCAAGTTCCTTTGTAGAAGTATTGGATTTACTTGAAGCAAGAGCAAGAATCCTTCAAAAATAATAGCAGAAACAATTGGAAAAGTTGCAGAAAGACTTGACAACATTTTATATGAGGAGCTTCAGCTGATGTAGGTTAATATTCAGATCTACAACTGATATATGGTTGAAACATCAGATCCATACCAGATCTGGAACTACTCAGCCTTCTAAACAAGATCCCCCTGGGGTTTTATCAAAATAATGCATAAATAAGTGTAGATCTAGCTTTTAATACACTGAAATTTTTTATTGCAAATAAATTCAATCATTATATAATCAGGGTCCATATGCAAACAAAGAGATTTTCAAAGAATATGGTTACTCATCTCTTGATGCATGCTTGAAATACTCTCTTCCTCTTCCTTGGCTCCATTCTCCATGTATTCTCCCATTTCCCTCTTCTATTTCTCTCATAGGCTTATATAATAAAAAATAGAATTAATTAAAATGGAATAGATTTTATAAATCATAAAAGTATTCCAAATTTTTTCTAAATCATAAAAGAATTCCATCTTTCTAATTCATAAAAGCATTCCAGCTTTTCTAAATCGTAAAAGTATTCCAGCTTTTTTTCTGAAATATGGAATCGCAGGAATCTTATTTTCTAACCAAGTGTTACTTCTAGTTTTTCTTAACTCACAAAAAGCAACTATAAATCTCTCATGCTTTTATTTTTAAATCTATATTTGTTTTTTCCTTATGAGAAAAATATCACTTATCCATACTTTTTCCAAATCTATTACTCATTATCTCTATAACTCATAAAATATACCAACTTGGAAATATAATTTGTTTCCATGGAAGAATATAAATTATTATAAATAAAATAATTAAGAAATAATTCTTCCAATATTCTTATAATCAACAATTACAAGAATATTCTTCATGTAATATCAATATAATAATTAATAATATTTAATTATTTGATAACCCTCATTTATATAGTTTTTATGGTGGTTTATAAGTGAGGGATATTATAAATATTATTAAACGCTCGTGAGAGTTGTCACCTCACTCTACGTTTATTAGGAGTCCATCCTCAATATTGTCATAAAATTTCACAAAGTGTTAACGAAACATGACTGCTATAGAAATATTACAATCTCATGATCATTTACTCCACGGAACATCAATCTCAGCCTTTATAGCTGGCCTGCTCTTTAGGATGCTGTACACTGAACGGCTAATTACATGGACTATCAACTCATCTCACGTTAGACTGTGAATTTCTTTCAAGTCAACCTTCTTTCCTGCCATTGCTGTCGTCAGCACACTTGATATCATGATTAGATAAAATATTAATAAACCAATAATCAATCTCTATTTGTGACACTTCAACAATTATTTGTATGCATGTATAAAACATAACCACATTGACATTAGTTTCCTTATTTAACATCATTTCACATGCATTAGTAACAAATAAATCACTATCAAGCATCATATTTCCGCCAAACACTAAGAAAATATTGCATGCACTTTCATATTATTTCCAAAAGAAAGCTAACATACCATATAATAATACTGTGCATGCAAATGCATAACAATATTTTCAAGATAACTATCCCAACAAGCAATTTCTCTTTTCGCCTACTCGTATATTTTCTTTTCAATATGGATTAATGCAATAGATGTTATACTTATGCATGTGAATACATGTTCTTTTCCAAAAACATATTTTCCACCCAAAATCTATTCATAATGGGGACTATGTATAACAATGCCAACTATATTTCAACAAAGTTAACATACAAGTTATAGTTTTGTGCATGCAATAACATATCTTGTTCTTCCTGGATGTAAAACATATATTTCTTTCCAAAAGAAACCAAAGAAATATTTCATGGAAAAATAAACACATTTCTTTTCCAAGGGTCAACCACATGCCACTTATCATTTCATGCATACAAAGTGACATTTCCCTCTCATCCAAAAGATATAACCAATAACTATGCATAATATTCTCCCAAGATAAAGCTCATACCATAGCTAATCCCTTTAGGTTGGAAAAATACATATTATTTTTCCCAAAGGAGGGCTAACACAATAAATATTATGCGATTTTATCTTCGTTTTCTCTAAAAATCTAATACTCAAAACCATATTTTTCCCATGCATAAAGGCATATATGTTTCTCTAAATAATCTTAAATAATAAAGCATGTGATTACCCCTTTTCCTCTCCAAGAATATAATCCAATAATGCATACAAGGATATATTTTTCTCTTCTATTCATTTTGAAGAGTTTTAATAGAATAATTATTTCCTAGCATACAAGTATGTAATGTTCCAAATGGGAAAAAATAGGCTCAGTAGGGAATATCTTAAGATATTCCACTTTGGAATCACAGCAATATGGAATTACACCAATAGATCTAAACCAGAGATAGACTGGCAGGGCATTTACTAGATGCATCACCTTCACAAGGAAGGGTGAAATCCAGAGGCTTCCTAGCCCATTCCAGACTCTGTCTATAGAAGAATGGTGGAACACAGCAAGTGTGGGAATGACACACTCATCTTAGAGTTTTATACTCTTAGGGACCTTAGATGTATAGATCTAAACAATGGATCCAAAAGAAAAGTAAAAACCAACCAAGGAAGAAGCGCTAAATTCCACTCTCAGGAAAATCTGCAATAGGCTCAAGGAGGACATTGTATAAGCAAGCCAGTGTGAAAATAACGTAGAACAAGGTTGGGTTCCCTTATTTTAGGCTGTGTCAGACCTCAAGCAAAGTTTCAGCAAAAATAAATGAGTTTAGAGGTTTTAACAGATCTCCCACAATCAACACTAGCTGAAAATCAGCTAAAGGAGAGAGTTGGTAAATAGAGAACCCGTCCTTTAGGAATTGCACAGTTTCTGCTGGAAGAAACTAGAAATCAGCCATTAAACTCATGTTATAGTATGGCATCAAGAAATCAGATCTATAATCAAGTTCCTTTGTAGAAGCATTGGATTTACTTGAAGCAAGAGTAAGAATCCTTCAAAAATAATAGCAGAAACAATTGGAAAAGTTGCAGAAAGACTTGACAACATTTTATATGAGGAGCTTCAGCTGATGTAGGATAATACTCAGATCTACAACTGATATATGGCTGAAACATTAGATCCATACCAGATCTAGAACTACTCAGCCTTCTAAACAAGATCCCCCTGGGGTTTTATCAAAATAATGCATAAATAAGTGTAGATCTAGCTTTTAATACACTGAAATTTTTATTGCAAATAAATTCAATCATTATATAATCAGGGTCCATATGAAAACAAAGAGATTTTCAAAGAATATGGTTACTCATCTCTTGATGCATGCTTGAAATACTCTCTTCCTCTTCCTTGGCTCCATTCTCCATGTATTCTCCCATTCCCCTCCTCTATTTCTCTCATAGGCTTATAATAAAATAGAATTAATTAAAATGGAATAGATTTTATAAATCATAAAAGTATTCCAATTTTTTTCTAAATCATAAAAGAATTCCATCTTTTCTAATTCATAAAAGCATTCCAGCTTTTCTAAATCCTAAAAGTATTCCATCTTTTTTCTAAATCATAAAAGAATTCCATAAAGCCTCCATAAATCTGATTTTTCCTAAATCAGAAAAGCATTCCATAAATCCCTCATGCTTTTATTTTTAAAGGTAGATTTTCTTTTTCCTTATGAGAAAAATATCACTTATCCATACTTTTTCCAAATCTATTACTCATTATTTCTAAAACTCATAAAATATACCAACTTGAAAATATAATTTATTTCCATGGAAGAATATAAATTATTATAAATAAAATAATTAAGAAATAATTCTTCCAATATTCTTATAATCAACAATTACAAGAATATTCTTCATTTAATATTAATATAATAATTAATAATATTTAATTATTTAATAACCCTCATTTTATGAGAGTTTTTATGGTGGCTTATGCGAGGGATATTACACTAAGGTCATGAATCCAAATTTCGGTGAATATTTTATTTTAAGATTACCTCGCATGAGAAATAGAAGAAGATACAGATAATATTTTTTTCATAAACAATATATCCATCGATATGAATGGTCTCTGACATTGTTTCACTACCTGTGAGCCTAGTCAATACCCAAACATTTTTTTCCTTAACACCATACAAGCATGGCCTCACTTCTAGCGAGCGTCCATAGCCTTGATGGGTTTACTTGTATTTCCCATGCTTCCCCTATTAATCACCTTATTGATAAAGCACATTTACGAGTTAAGTTTATTATGTACCTGAGTGAAAGAGGTGAGATGGTAATAGAGACTTAAGCGAATGGATATAATACCTTTATAATGTTGGGTCCATAATATTCCCCTCAACTATTCATTTAGGCGTATTTATAAAGTGGAGAGATAGGAATGATCTATTGAGTTAAACTTAGGTCACTCCTTTCCTTGAAAAGGTGAACTATATTACTTAGAAAGGATGGTTGTTCCTCCATGAAAAAAAATTGAAGCAAGAGGGCTTTAGAATTCCATAAACATATACCTTAAATGTAAATGAAACCAATGATATTATGAGAGTAAAAATTTCTCATGTATGTCAACCAATGTTGGGTATGAAAAATTCCTTTCGGATAAATCTTGGTGGAATCACCAAAACCAAACCAATAGGAAAAAGGAAAAATAAATCCAAATTGAATTGAAATAAGACATCATCAAACTCCAAAAATGTCAAACGAAAAAAAGAGAACTGAAAGAAAATTCCAAATTAAAATAAAACCTCAATAAGACTAAATATAAAAATATATCAAAAAAAGAATAACATAAAACAAGCATGCATGTTCATCTTATGTTGAGATTTTAATGAATTCTATCTTGTAGAGTTATGAGAAATTATGCTCTCAAACCATAAAGTGAATAGCAGTCATGAGGTAAAATTAAGCCAGATGAGAGAATTTATGTCATTTTGCAAATTTTAGTTTCATAAAAAAGCCTACATGAGAACATCTTAACAATTTTATGATAAAAGCGAAGTTTGTGAAACAATTTAAAGTTTAGGGATGCCCCAATTTAGCTGACTTGATGAACATCATTACTGCTCTTCCAAGAACTCAAAAGAAAGCAACAACGAGAATGAGTGCCAAATCTTCATATTTTATATTAGCTCCAAAGTTTACATAAATCCTCAAAAATCAAGACCAAGTTCCACCCTATGTAGCACTTATGTGTATATGGAGAGGTCTTGAATCTTTGTATTATAAGTATGGAGCAATATATCAAAAAATAAAACATAAATTGAATTCAAACATAAGAGTGTTTAAAATTGACCAAGATCCATTACCTTTTCATGTTCCAAATTTCTTTATCAAGTGGCTGGATGACCATAGTGGCTGCTTAAGAATGGATTGAAAATAAAATGAGGATGGACACTAAAATATGATCGGTATGATGAGATGATCATCCAATAGTGAGACAAAGACAAAAAGGTAAGAAAGCCAAAGGAGATGTAGTAAAAAGAGGCCCAACTATACATGTGAGAATGTATGTACAATGAGGCATAACATCCATGCACACACACCATGAAAAATTAATATCACAAAAGTCACTTAGTTGTTCCAAGGAATAATGTTTGGAAATAAACATACATCCAGGATTCCAAACAATATGATAACATGGAATTCATGATAAAGATACAAAGATAATCAAAGAGGACTCCATGTTAATATAGTGATATGTTAGGTATATTAGTGGTGGATGAAATGACCAGAGGCCTACAGGAATGCAAAATATGATATTTTGAGTTTCCTATAGAATCAAAGCAAGTTAAATGTGAAATTTTCATCCTTTCGAGACTAGTCAATATCATTTAAATCCATTAAGGGAAATGATGGGAAACCATGTGAATATTGCCACATCTTATTTTAGGAAAGAATTATCGAAGAGTAATTTAAAATGGAATTACGATATTTCCATACTCCAATATGGAAAGATCAAAAGTATGTTGTGTTGAAGGAAAAAGCTCTGATAAATAAGGCTTTTGAAATAAAAACAATGACCCTAATGACAAAATTTTGATAAACGAAGGCTTTGCTATAAAAATGTTTTATGTGAAATTCATTTTCTGAGGTTTAATTTAATTTCACTTATGATATAGGAAGTCCCAATATAAATATTTCTCGTAAAATATTTTAATAGATTTAAAATAAAAAAGAAGCCCGAGATTGCTATTGGATAGAAACATAATATCAGAAACTTGGGTAAAATAATAATTTAATATAACTTTACAAAATTTCGAGATCAAGGAATTCTGGTGGAGAAATAAAATAGGTCACATCGATATTAGGGAGGAAACTTTCAGAATGTTTTTTAAAATTCTTATGATACAACATAAAAATGAGTTTGATAAGACAAAGGGCTGAAATTGTGAAATTTGCAAGTAAGAGGCTCAAAATCATCTCGGAAGAAGGAAATTTGACTAGAGTGGATGTAAGATGAATGAGTGGAATGAAAAAGCTTAACTAAACCCCAAAAACGTAAGATTCAAAATGGGTATATGTCAAATCTTCGATAGGAACATTTTTACAACTCAATGCAATATTGTTTGTGCAATTTTCCTTTGCTTATGGGCCTTATTTTAATTTAAAATGTGAGAATCTCTAGACCCAACAAAAATCTGAACAAGAAGGAGCCAAGAGTTTTATTTCAGCTACATAAACGAGAGGAAAAATATGATTATTGACTCATCTCACAAATTAGCAAAGAAAGGAAAAATGAAGAGAAGCACCAATGCAAAATAAAAAAAATTCTAATGAGAAAGAAAATACTTCCCTAAACATGTTTGTGACTTCAAATATGCTATATTCTTGCTTTATTCTTATACATGTATTATTAAAGGAGAAATAAGAAGAAAATAACAAACTAACTAAACTGAAAATACTCCTAATTGAATGGAAGGAAACATGAATAAGTATATTCATACTTCCAATGTAGCCATTCAAACATTTTATTTCTTGCATGTATGTACAAGTCACACATTAGTAACAAAAATACAATTATAATTCAATTAACATAAATAAATATTACAGTAGTATGTACAATAATTGCTAACATATTTATAAAACATATCTTATTTACAGTCACCTTCACTTGAAAAGTTTCCTCTAACCAAATATCTATGGGATCATAAAAATAAGGATGAATAGTTAATAGAGAATGGAAGATATTATACCAAAAGAGAGGTTGAACAAATATGAAACACGTCATTAGATAGACTATTAGCAATCTTCTATGAAAATGAAGCTTCCAAAAAACTTTTAAATGGATTAGTGAAGTGTGGATGATGAAGGCTTAACACATTTGTCAGAATATTTTCAATTAGGTTAGCTATTTGGTCATATTGGATCAATATAGTCACAAGTGTTGATTCATGTTGATGATGTACTCTAGAAGGAAAAATAAGGTGATAAAATATGACCATAAAATGGAATTGGAAGATTAACAACTCTTGATGGACATAATCTAAAATTTGAGATTCTTCTTCACATTCTAGTAATACACATTGTGTTTGTTCAACACTTAATTACTCACAATGCCAGTAAATGACATCTAAACTTTTAAAAATGCAATCAGAAACAAATTTGGAAAAAGAATAAATAAATGAAGGAAAAATAATTAAATCATATTATTGTTCACACTAATGTTACAACACAATTGGGACTGATTTGAAACAATTTCCTTCTCACAAGAACTAGACAAAATAATACAATTAGAATGATCATCAACATCAACTTGTGAAAGAGGTGAATATTCAAGACTATAAATAGGAGTGAGAACTTGATTATCATAAGAATAATAAATTGGGATGGATTCTTGAACGCTGAAATCACGAAAATGATTAGTTGTTTGAAAATGAGAATTTAGTGAAACAATTTCTTAATTAGTGTCTTCTTCATTCTCAAATATGATTTGACTTTGATCATGAGGATTTTGTTGAAATTTTCAATAAGAAACAATGAAATTGGCATCTAGAAACAAAATCTAGAAAATGGCATCCAAAAATGGTTACCATGTGAAGCTTTTGATTTAATTATCCCTAAATTAAATTGAAAGTAAATTCTAATCTTATCTCATAACAACTTGTAATAGTTAACTAAGTGTGATAGAATTAGTTAGCTCAAAAATTTCGAGTTGAAGTTCAAAGGATAAGCATGTAGAGTGAATATATTATTAACAAGGTTGACTTGCAGTTGTAGCACTAGTGTGGTGTGAGTGGGATCAAATAACTTACATTAATTGAGTTAAAATTAGTTTAATTAGTTATAACTGATTGATGAGCTAGTGGAAGATCAAGTGAATTAAAATAGATTTAATTCATAAGTATTTCTCTACCAAGTAACTCATGATTCACTAGTAATAGCTGCATGCATGTCAATTTTGATGGAAACCCAGTTGAGACAAAGGTTTAAGACAAGTAAACTATCAGTTAAATTTTTGGCGAACTACCGAGGTGTAGTTATAAAGCCAGAGGAAGGCTCCATAGGGATTTTGCGGTAAAGGAAGGACAATTATCCTATTTAATAGGGATTAATTTCCTAGGGATTGCGTGAGCAAGGCTGAGCTAAGGAGGGCTTGAGAATTGGCTAACTTTTGGTCAATTTTTCCTAAGAATTGTTAGATATCTTTGAGCAGGATCATAGTGAGGCAGTGAGGATAGTGTATGATTTTCTCGGTGTGAGAAAGCATTGTATTGTTTCATGATTCTTTGACTATGTACAATATATGATAGAGGGGTTTTGAGTAGGTGCTTTCCCCAAGAACATCTTGTGTTGTGTGATTGAAAATTTCCTTTCTCTTACTTGCATGTGATTGAGCGATCATGTTTTATATTCCCCAAATATTGTATAAGGATTCAATATCTTGTTTTAGTACATTACATGATCAGATTGAATCCATTGATATAATTTATAGATGGTATTATAGTCATGTTAGAGATTTTCTACAGATTTGATGAGTAGTAAGATAAATCAACATCTGTAATGTCAAAGTATTAATCATAATTGACTTCACGACATTCACTAGAGTTGTCTTCATTTCCATATGATGCAGCAAAACAAGATGGAATTCTAACAACATAAAATCACTATATTTATTCATCGTCTTCCCCTTCGTGATACCTTCATTATATAGATGGAGGATGGTTTATTTTGGGATGGATGAGCTTGAAATATTGAGTAAAATGGAAAAAAATAGATTCAGAAGGACAATTCAGGGTGATGCACATGAGGCGTGAATTTTATGTTGTGTAAATTCTCCTGGATATTATCAATTATCAACGTTGAGTGGGGACTTACAGTCTGGCAGTGGTGCAACCCATGATCATTGCATGTTATAAGTGGTGTAGACTATGACAGATCACACTCCACTCTTGAGGACGGGAATGATTGTGCTTAAAAATCAAACTGCTAAGGGAGAATAATGTGGCGTCTTAGTGTTTGGTATGAGTGAACCCTCTAATGTTCATAGGAGTGGCTTTTGAGGCTATAACAATTATCCATCAAAGTAACGGATCTGATAGTATCCATGTGGGATAATTTTTACAGATAAGTTGAACACCATCACACTTACACACACCCAATTTCACACACATCAATTTATTTAGTGCAACTATTGATGAGTATGCTATTCTCCATGCACCCATGAGTGATCTATGGGAAATAGGAAAGTTAACTTATCTACAGAATTGTTTCAATCACTCATTAATTCAAATGAGTTGGACCAACATCGCAACTAAAAGAAATCTTATAAAAAAAATCTAAGATAAGCAACTAAAGCCCTCCATAATGGGCTGACGAAAGAAATTTTAGTTTGGTTATGGATTTTATAGCATGCATCAAAATAAACCCCCCATTTTTATTCTACATTTGAAACTTAGAAGTTATCTTATAGGGGAATTTAAATCTTCCATCATTAATGTGCCAAAAAAACCAAGGTAAAGGGATGTTTGTGAAGAGTAGATGGCAAAGATATAATTGTTCATATGGAACCTTCTTAAGTCGCCCAACTCTTGTGAGGTCCTCGACCCATGATTGTATTACTAACTCTATAATCCCTCTATTTACACTGGTGAAAGTGGCCTGGTTATCAAAACATAAGGCATCTACCAAAGGTAGCAATCATATATTATTATTACATTCAGACGTGATTGTGAATGGCTATTGGGAAATCTTACTAGCCACTTTAGAATGTCCCCCAAGACCCCTCATTATAGTCCTCTCTTCAAACTTCGAGAACATTCTTTGGATTAATGCATGTCTCACTATTGAACGGTTTAAGAATGCACCATTAATTTTGAGTGGAAGAATGTTAGGTCTAATATGATATTGAATTTTTTTTTATGTAACGTTTATCACATCATTTTGAGAAATAATTTCTTATTATGAAAAAACATTCTAAAATGTATACTATGTGTTCCATCATACCTCACTTGTTTTCAACTCTAGTTCTACTGCTTTGATTTAGTCAAGTAATTTTGTTGCAAGCTTTAGCCCCCTCAGAAACTCATAGACTTCATTACAAATTGAGAAGAATTAGGGGCCCCTTAGCGCCAAGATTCTCTTAATGCGTGCAAGGCTTCCCAAAAGTATTGGAAGGCCTTTATATTCTTGCTACTTTAGTTGCTAGATCGATACCTCAACATTCACCTTTGAACACTATTTTACTTGGCTCAACAATGTGGAGCAACTTCGCTTGGTATGAGACCACCTAGCACTAACCCTCCTTTACACTAGGAGAACACTCACGAAATACATAAAATTGTAGGTAAAACCCCAAATTTTCCATTTGTAGCATCATTAAATCTACCAAATTTAAGGAGGCTACAAATGATACCATTGCAGATGACCCTACATGGTTATCCATGTCAGCCAAAATTCCCAATGATATTCCAAAATTTGAAGAGAAGCCATGTGAAAACTCAACCAATCACATCATGAAATTTCATTTGTGGTGCTCCTTTGTTGCAACATTGATAACTCCATTCACTTATAAATTTTTCAAAGAACCATCATTGGCCCATCAAAAAAATGGTATACAAATGAGAAAGCAAGAATTCATGTCAACTTCACATCTGTGGCTAAATCATTTCTCATATTCTTCTAGTTACCAAAACATTATGACATATCACTGAGTTTGGGTAGAATTTTTCTGCATAGTCTAAAGAGGTAGCGAAATGGCCCAGAATCTGACAATGATTTTAAAAAAATCCGGCAAATATTGCCCAGAATCTTGTTTATAGTTGTTAAAATTTAGTATTTTGAGTGCCCTAAAGGTTTTTGATAGTGTTGAATCCATTTCCACTATCAAAAATGGATTCCAAACACTCCAACTACCTGATTTTTTGAATTTTAGTTTACTGGATTCCAGCAGTTTTCTGTCATCTGAGCTATTTCACTGCCTAAGTAGACAACTCCAAATTTTTCCACACATATGAGTAAATGACCCATGGTTTTGCAATTCCCATAAATAGTGTACTCGTTGTGGTAGGAGTGTGCTATTCTTTCAACAATTTTTTGTATTGACCCTGTAATTAAAATAATGAATATGCTCAAAACAAAAACAAATAAATTGGATCGAAGCTCTATTTGAGACCTTGTGCTTACATGAAACACAACTCAACTATGCATAGGCCTGAATTTTCCCAGTATCGTACTCCATCATCATCAATGACTTACCTTCTGATTTTTTCAAGGTGGAATGTGGTCTATGCCAAAGATGCTCCCTATCCCCTCTGATTTGCATCCTCATCATGGATGGCCTGAGCCTCCACATCAAAAAGTTACAAATTGAGGGGTCTTTCTCAGCTATCCAGGTATCTAGGGATATCAAAGTCTCAGACTCCTTCTTCGTGCATGATATCCTACTATTTGGCATAATCTCCCACTCACACTGGTCCACTATGCACTTTACTCTTCTTAGATATGGGTCGACCTCAGGTCTACTGATGAGTAATCTAACATCTCTGCTCCTATCACCTTTCGAGGACTCTGAGGACATTCATATCATCGTTTTATTGTACAACATATCCATTTTCCCCCTCTTTGTGGGATTTTCCTACCTCGGATTATGCCTTAAACCTTGTAGCTACACGAACCGGGATTGCTTTTGGCTGATTGAGAAGTTCGACAAAAGGCTGGATAACTGGTAGCACTGGTGGCTCTCCTTGTGGGGGGTGATTCATGCTCATACAAGCAGGTTTACAACAGATAGTGGTCTACTGGGCCCATTTTTTCTATGTACCTACATACATTGTCCATCGCATAAGAAGCATCACCTCTCATTTTTTTGGGCTGGGGCACAGGGTCCTCCCAAAATCCATCTTTGTCGTCTGGATAGGATTTCCCTTCCAAAGTGTCTGGGAGGCTGGGGATTGCTAGAGATTCGTACTTTCTCCCATACTCTCCTTATCAAATACTTTTGGTATTCCATTCCAAGGTCGGCCTTTGGCCCTCCCTTTTCTGGGAGAAATACAATATCCTGTTAAAATATGACAACAAAATGTAAATAAGTAATTATGGGAAAATTTAATTATTACCTATTGATTGGTTGTATAACAAAATGTAGTTGGAATAACGAAATAAGTCCAGGTTAAATAAGATGGCCCGAGAGGCTTGTAAAGTATGGAAAATCATTTGATTAATAGAGTTTCCAATCCCTTGCCCCGTGGAGGTTTCCTTGACACCCTGTCAAGGTTTTACCACGTAAATTCTGTGTATTTACTATTGTGTGTGTATTTTTCATTTTTCCCATTCAGTTATGTGTTTCTTCTTTATTGTTTCATTTAAATACAAATGGTATCAGAGCAAAAGGAAGGGAATAAAGATCTTGATGAAACAATAAGCCGTCTTTCCCATCTAGCCATCGCACTCACAGCTGCTTGAAGAATCGACTATTGTCTGTTGTTTTTTGAAGAGGTTACGTTGAAAAAAAAAGAAAATTGCATTGAAAAATGTTGGAATCCACTAATGCCTGCCTCACATCAAAACCGCCATCACAGAGCAAAGTCTGAAAGTCTGAGAAATCCACTGGAAAACGAAACTATCGAGGAACCCGTGAGATTTGTAACCTCTAGAGAAAGAAGGGAGGTCATCAAGGATGGAGCTGTGAGGTCGTTCGAAGGGAGCAACTGTTGTTGTTGCCACTGGGAGGAGAGTGACGTTGAACCAAGTTGAAGTGAATGTTGTGAATGTAGAGTTGAGTGCTTCCGCTGCACAGCCACAGAGTTGTCTAGTG
The DNA here is from genome assembly GCA_034641835.2 of Pinus albicaulis. NCBI lineage: Eukaryota > Viridiplantae > Streptophyta > Pinopsida > Pinales > Pinaceae > Pinus > Pinus albicaulis. Next base: position 1,429,796,374 of record CM076584.1, read on the forward strand.
CCCACAGAGCCATCTAGCACCGCAAAGCCATTGAAGGGAAGATGTCAATTGAGCATTCCAAAATCAAGCCCGACTGCTAGAAGAAAACTGGTAATATTTTCAGTTTATCTGTGATTTTAAATGAAGTAGGGTTTCTGAGCAGAAATTGAAATTAAAGGATTTTATTTTCTATCCCTATGAAATAGATTGGTTGGGCTCAGTTTTCTATTCCTAAAATCATAGTAGTAGAAAGGGAAATCTGAAACCCTTGAAACCCTAGCATAAGAGGGATTTTTTTTTTTTTAAACCCTAGTTGGGAAAGACTGAAAAATCGTAGTTGGAAAGAGAAGGGAAAACTAGGAGGAGAAACAGCAAAAATGTCAAATGAAAAATTTGAGGTGGATAAGTTCACCGGAAAAAATAACTTTGCATTGCGGAAATTGAAGGTTAAGGATTTTCTAGTGAAATTGGGGTTGCACAAAGCACTAGATGGGGTAAATAAAAAACTAGCTAGCATGAAAGATTCGAACTGGGAGGACATGGATGCCCGAGCCCTCAGTACCATTCGGTTGTGTTTAGCAGATGATGTTCTTTTCAATATTGTTGAAGAGTGTACAACTGAGGGGTTGTGGGGAAAATTGGAAACCTTGTACATGAAAAGTATTTGACAAACAGAATATATTTAAAAAGAAAACTGTACAGTCTTAGGATGAAGGAAGGAACAAAAATTGCAGAACACTTAAATGTTTTCAATATGCTTACTTTCCAGTTATCTGATATGGAAGTAAAAATGCAGGAAGAAGACAAGGCAATAACCTTGTTTTGTTCCCTGCCTGAATCATGGGATCACTTCATGACCTCAATCAGTTTGAGCACTGCCAATTCATTAAAACTTGAATCTTTCATGGGTGCTCTGTTATCTGAAGAGGTACGAAGGAAATCTAGCATTAAGACATCTTCACCTGAAGCCATGGTAGCCAGAGGTCGGTCAAAGGAAAGGGGGGAGAAAACAAGGGGTTCTTCCAGATCAAATTCAAAGGGCGGAAAGAAGTGTAAAGCCAAGTGTTGGTACTGCAATAAACTCGGACACCTCAAGAAAGATTGTTGGAAATGAAAGGAGTCAGAAAACCATAACAAGGAAGCAAATCAGGTTGATTCAGGTATGGTTGATGAGGTTTTAATTGCTGAAGCTCTCCCTTCCTGTAATGTTTCTCAAGATGATGATAATTGGCTATTAGACTCTGGTGCTTCTCATCATATGAGTCTGCACCAAAGTTGGTTTACTTCATATGAAACCATAGATGGTAGTTCTATATTCATGTGAAATAATGCATCTTGTCAAACTGTTGGGATTGGTAATGTAAAAATTAAAATGTATAATGATACAATTAAAACATTATCTGATGTTCGGCATGTACCTGATCTAAAGAAAAACTTGATTTCCTTGGGATTTTTGGATTCGAATTGTTATAAATTTACAGGTCAGAATGGAGTGTTGAAAGTCTCAAAAGGAGCCTTGGTTGTGATGAAGGCTGAAAAGGTCAGAAATCTGTACAGACTCAAAGGAAGCACTCAAGTTAGTGAAGCAGCGATCGTATCAGAAAAAGCAGAAGAAGGTTCTCATCTATAGCATCAGCGGTTGGGTCACATGAGCAAGAAAGGTATTCAGGTACTGATGAACCACAAGTTGCTTCCTGATTTGAAATACTTGAAGTTGGATTTTTGTAAATATTATGTGTTTGGTAAACAATGTAAACAAAGGTTCAAGACTAGAAATCATAATAGTAAACAGATTTTAGACTACATTCATTTTCATCTATGGGGACCATCTCCTACGGTGTCTTATGGAGGTGCATTATATTTCTTAATGTTTATTGATGATTTCTCTCAAAAATTTTGGGCCTATATGTTGAAAAAGAAAGCTGATGTATTTAATTTTTTTAAACAATTTAAAACAATGGTGGAAAAGAAAATAGGAAAATCAATTAAATGTTTAAGAACTAACAATGGCGGTGAATTTACTTCTTTAGAGTTTGAACAATTTTGTAAGGATGAAGAGATTGTTAAACATAAAACTATTGTTTATACCCCTCAGCGAAATTACGTTGCTGAATGGATGAATCAGACTCTTATGTAAAGAGCCATAAGCATGATCAGTAATGCTAACTTGCAAAAGGAGTTGTGGGCAGAAGCAGTATCCACTTCTTGTTATTTAGTTAACAAATCACCTTCAGTTGCAATAAACTGTAAAATTCCTGAAGAAGTTTGGTCGAGTCAATATTGTGATTATTCGCATTTTAAGATTTTGGTTGTGATTCCTATGCTCTTATTCCTAGAAATCAGCATTCAAAATTAGATCCAAAATCGAAATGTTGTGTCTTTGTTGGATATGATTATTTAGTGAAGGGATATAGGTTGTGGGATCCTTCTTCATGGAAGATAGTCATTAGTAGAGATGTAACATTTGATGAATCTTCTCTTTTAAAATCAGATGTTGAAAAAGTTGAACAGGAGCAAGTATCACCAATTCAGCAGATTCAATTCGAGACTAAAACTTTTCCAGAAATTCGAAAGGAAGGAGAGACTTATGATGAGAAAGGTGGAGAAGCAAAGGAAACTGGAGAAATTCCAGAACCAATTCAGCAACCAGTCACTCTACAAAGGTCTACAAGGGAAAGAAAAACACCTAAAAGGTATGAAGATTCTGCTTCATCTTTTGCATTGATTACTGAAGATGGGGAACCTTCTTGTTATTAGGAAGCAGTAGATGATGCAGATAGAAATATATGGAAAAAGTCTATGGAAGAAGAAATGGAATCCTTAGCCAAGAACAATACCTGGGATCTTGTAGAAATTCCTGAAGGGAGAAGTGTTGTTGGATGAAAATGGGTCTTCAAGTTGAAAAGGAAAGTTGATGGAAGTATCGAGAGGTATAAGGCGAGACTAGTTGCAAAAGGGTATTCTCAGGTTGAAGGTATTGATTTTCATGAGATCTTTTCACCAGTAGTTAAACTTGTTTCTATTCATACTATGTTAGCACTAACTGCTTTACTTGACCTTGAGTTAGAATAGTTAGATGTTAAAACAAAATTTCTTCATGGTGATTTGGATGAAGAAATATATATGGATCAGCCAGAAGGTTTTGTACAAGGTCGCAATAGAAGATTAGTTTGCAATCTCAGGAAATAATTGTATGGCCTGAAGCAGTCACCTGGGAAATGGTACAAGAAGTTTGATTCCTTCATGGTGAGCCAAAATTTTATCAGAAGTGAGTATGATCATTGTATATACTTCAAAATTTTCAATGGCATATTCATTATCTTGGTGTTGTATGTTGATGATATGATTATTGCAAGCAAAATCATGGAATAAATCAACAGATTAAAGGCTCAACTCTCTAAGATGTTTGAAATGAAGGATCTTGGAGTGGAAAAACATATCTTGGGCATGGAGATACACAGAGACAGGAAGAATGGTAAGCTTTGGTTATCACAACAGAAGTATGTGGAGAAATTACTTGAAAAGTTCGGTATGAACAATATGAAACCTGCTAATGTTCCATTAGCTTCCCATTTTAAGCTTTCTTCGAGATTAAATCCTAGAACTAATGAAGAAAATAAGTATATGTCTCATGTACCATATGAAAATGCGGTAGGCAACTTAATGTATGGGATGGTATCTACAAGACCTGACATTTCACATGCAGTTGGAGTTGTTAGCAGGTTCATGGAAAATCCACGAGAAGAACATTGGAGAGCAGTGAAATGGGTGCTTCGGTATTTGAAAGGCACAAGTGACCATTGCATCAGCTTTGATGGTTGTGAAGGTTTAGTCTGCGGATATGTGGATGTTGATTATGCAAGTGATTTGGACAAAAGGAGGTCTACTACAGGTTATTTTTTTACTCTTGCAGGTGGAGTAATCAGCTGGATGTCAAAGCTTCAAGAGATAGTTGATTTTTCCACTACTGAAACAGAGTATATAGCTGCTTTAGATGCCTGTAAAGAGGCAATCTGATTAAAAGGTCCACTTGATGAGATTGGTAGGACGTAGGAGAAAGTGAATGTGTTTTGTGATAGTTAGAGCACTATTCATTTGGCTACAAATCCAACCTATCACAGCAAGACCAAGAACATCGATGTAAGGTATCACTTTGTGAGACATGTAATCGAAGGCGGCAAAGTAGTTCTCAAGAAGGTCCGCACACAGGAAAATCATGCAGATATATTCACGAAGCCAGTTACAGTAGAGAAGCTGAAATGGTGTCTTGCTTCTCTCGGCTTGCAGAAAAGATGATGAATGGCCATGGGCAAGGGATTAAGAAAATTGTTACCAAGGTGGAGTTTGTTAAAATATGACAACGAAATGTAAATAAGTAATTCTGGGAAAATTTACTTATTACGTATTGATTGGTTGTATAACGAAATGTAGTTGGAATAACGAAATAAGTCCAGGTTAAATAAGATGGCCCGAGAGGCTTGTAAAGTATGGAGAATCATTTTATTAATAGAGTTTCCAATCCCTTGCCCCGTGGAGGTTTCCTTGACACCCTGTCTAGGTTTTACCACGTAAATTCTGTGTATTTACTATTGTGTGTTTATTTTTCAGTTTTCCCATTCAGTTATATGTTTCTTCTTTATTTTTTCATTTAACTACATCTCCATCAAGACCTGATTTATTTCTTTCAGACTGGCCTCCTCCATCCATCAGGGGTCATTTATTTGGCACAACTTCACCCGAGTCTCCCATCAACTTCAAGCTCGCCTCCAATGCATGCTCCGAAATAGGCAACGCATCACTTTGGGTAAAAAAAACATCATGGCTTTAGAAAAATACTTCACATGGCCCGCACTGCTCATCGATCTCCTAGCCCATCGAGAGATATTCTTCCTTTCTCAGCTAATATCACACTGGCAGCAGGGGTACCCAGTTTGGCTAGAGGCTTCAAAACTGGGTTTGCATGGCCGCACTATTGAACAATGGAAGGAGGCATCCTCTGCACTTAACTGACAGGTTTATGCCTAAATTATACTGGGGATCGCATTTGTCGGGCTGACATACTACAAAAGGACTCCATCATGGTGGCAGACCTCTACAATCACATCATTTCCTCCACAACCGTGGTGCCGGTTTCACCACTAGTTTTGGAATTATTGCAAAACTCTCTTCCACTAAAGATATCCTTTTTTGTCTGGTTGGCCTGTGATAATAGAATTCTCACATGGGATAATATTTCTAAAAGATGCTTTCAGGGTTCTGGACTCTGCCCCTTTTGCAGACTATCTAAGGAATCAGTCTCTCACATATTCCTCCAGTGTCCTGTCATTCTTGAGCTTTGGCACATGTTAATGAATTCTCTGATGGCCCCCTTCTAGCCACCCTCTGGAATTCTGCAGTGCATCTCGACATGGCCCTACAAGGACTACCGCCTCTGCGTTCTCTGATACTTTCTCCTATGTGAAGTCTGGTTGGTACGAAATAAACTTATCTTTGAAGGCATCCCATACAAATTCATAAAATTCATGGGTCGATTATGGCCTAGCTCAATCTAATGGATACCTCTCCCATTATGTCTCTAGACCTATCACACAGAATTCACCCTCATCTGGTCTCTCTGACTGCTAGTTTTCTCAACGGTGCTGCACAAGATGCACACTGCGATTGCAGGGCATGGATCAAACTGGATTTCAGGGTACACTACCGTATTTTCTGGAATTGCGGTCAGGGAACCAACACCAGGGTTGAGATCCTCGCCCTCTGGAGCTTACTCTGGGCTATGTACAATTTGCAGATCCCCTCCATCAACATTTATGGTGACACTAAATCTGTCATCGATGGATTCTTTGGGACCATTGATTTTTGTTGAAATTTCTAAGAATTCCAGAACAATACTGAGAGAATGATACTCTCCTTCTAAAACAGAGAATTAAAACAAAAATTGCTCACTGAAAAACAGAGATTTCATAAAAAATAAAACTTCTATTCCATTAACTGTAAAAATCTATTACAAAATTTTGGTCTTCCTCCTCTGAGGTATAACACTGTGACTGCTGCAAAATGCAGTGCTTGAGAACACTCTGTCTCTCTTTCAAAAATGCACTCTCTGTTCTTTTCAAAGACTCTATCTGTCTTAAAAAATGCACACTGTCTTTTTAACACTGCTGTGTATAAACCTTTTTTTCTTAAACTGCCTCTCGGGCCTTTTACATATATATATGACACAACGTATGTAATAACAAAAAATATAACTAAAAAGAAATAACATAACAACTAACCAAAAGTTAAATCTATTTTACAACCTTCGTATATGCCTGCGGGGTCCACCTTACAAATAGCGCATATGTATATATATGTTTAAAACATACATATAACAAAAATGGTCTATAACGAAGTTTCAATTTGCCATATATCAAAAACATTATATCGTAAAAAATTAACAAAAACATATCACTTAACCCTTCCCCCGGATTTCAAAAAAGCCGATTAAACCAAACTGTAATAAAACTTCGCATCACAAAATAGCTCGATGATGTCAGGGGGTTTTGTAACGCAAAAAATTTAGAACATGGTTCATAAAATCTTTTCGAGTCCGGAAATGAGGTTCGCGGTCGGGCCAAAATAAAACCCAAAAACAAATGCATTGTGACTTATAACTAACTTCGGGTCCAGATATGAGGATGCTGACGTAGGCTCCGGACTTGCACGATAACGCGCGATTGGTCCACGTATTCTCCGTGTTGGTGGTAGGACCACTGCTGCGGTGGCCCAAACCATTGAAACCAAAAAATTTCCCGCGTACAAACAATAACCCTATTTTTAGTTTAAAAGGACTGTAAGGGTTCTTAAAAGTCCGAATGACTTTTCATTAAAAATAGAAACTATGGTGTCCTCTTTAAAACCACAGAAACAAAAATATCAAGCGGCATTTTGTCAGAGTTCTTCAACACAAAATATCAAGCGGCTGTAGTGCAGGGCAGTTGAAATTAACATTTCAAAAATTTTCAGCATCCTGGTCTCTTCTTCTAGATTCGCAAGCTTCATTACCTTCTTCAGAGGCTTCACCACCTACCCATTTCGCACATTTACATGGAACTCAACACGCGGGCGTATAGTCTCTCTAAAGAGGCCTTCAGGAGCCTTTCAGCCTCCTACATATCCAACATTGCTAGGGCAGTTATCTTCTAAACGAATAATCCCTCTAGATCCCCTATAATTTCTTTCTCTCTATTCTTTGTGCCCCGCTTTGGGTCTCTTTATATCATTCGTCTTTTGCTTGCTCTCCAGGCTGGGTTTACCAATTCTAGAGATGATTTTTTTTCCTCGCATGTAGTGTACAGAGCTCCTTTATTTCTGCCTAGTAGTCTCCTTGGTTATGTCCTAATTATATTCTATCTCCACATTTTGTAGCCGAATCCTCTATACTTGCCCCATCTTTCTCATGGAGGCGAACAAATCTGCCTCTCCCACACTCTTTTGATTTCCTTTGTGTTTTGGCCTTGACTAGTTGGGAGTCGCCTATTGGCTTGAGGCCGTACTTCCTTGATCTGTGCTTGATGCTTATGTATTTTAACATATGTACTGTTTTGTCTATAATATAAGAAACCCAGTGTTTTTTCCTCTATGAAAAAACACAACCTGACAATCAAATTTGTAGATCGATGGAGACAAATCTATTTTGTTTTATTTTCCATATCTTGGATGAAATTAAACTTGTTATTAAAGCATTGTTAAAGATAATGAATTTCTCGTTGGAAAGCGTGCATAGTTTAATCTTCATTGAAAATTTACTTTGACTGCAATGATCTCAACTTCGGGTGGCAGCAACCTGCAATGGATTTAATCTCTAGACAGTATTCAAGATTTCCTATAGTGCCAAAAAATTTGTAATGGCCTTGCTATGAAAAAATATCTATGTATTCTTATTCCATTTTTTAACAACCTATAAACTATTTTTGTTGCTTCATTTCTTCATTACATAAGTTTTGGGGTGGTATTTGTTTGTTGATTCCACTAGTTATTAAGTTTTCAGGTGCATGATTTGCTACTATATTTTTTTGAGATTATAGGTGTTATTGAATGTTCAGTTTATCGATCAACACACTCTCAGACTAATTGCATATCATTTTTTTGGATTTCACTGGGTTGAATAAACAATACATTGGAATTATTTTATAAAAATTATTTTAATGTGATTAGATTATAAATTCAGAATATTTGAAATTTTATGGACTAGACAAATTATTTCCAAAAAAATCTATAATCAAAATAAGAATATCCTTATGTAAAGATATGACCAAACTAGTGGAGACGAGTCGTTAGTTTACTATTATTCCAACAGGTTTGAATCACATTTCTTTAGTTGGCTTGGTTTTTATGCTCGAAGGCCTTCTAGACCGATTGGTTATATTGTGTTGCTTGGAAATGGGAGATTAAGGTCCCATCCCTTCATACATTACGCTTAAGCCTGAAGACATTCTTCTCAAATTTTCCTCCTTAATATGAACATGCATTTCATAGTTATATACCTCTTTTGAACCGCCGGTTACATTATTATGCTCAATTATTGGAGAGAACCCTTAAAAATTATATATATATATAGTTGCTGCATACTTATGAGACATGGGGTATTATATTTTGTTGTTTGTTCCCCCAAATTGGGGTGTAAAAGTTTCAGGGAGGAGATCTTAGCCGTGGAAACCTGGCGTGTGCTCGTCCTCCTTGCAATTAAGAACCATAATGAAGCATTGTCAACCCAGTTGAAAAGTGTGTGATCACTCAGATTTTCATGATTTTGCAGTGTGGCCAGGCTGTTTCGTCAGAGCGCCGAAAGAAAGTTTCCGTTAAGGTAACCGGGTTCCCTCCCTCCCTTCATTTGTTCATGTAGTGCTTTGTGCATGCAAGCGTTTGGAGGCAGCAGCGGAGGAAGCCAAGCGCTACTCAATATGTCAACCTTTCAACCTTGTCGGGGTATGTATCTATTTCTCTACTCGCATTCATGGTGCCAATTGCCACGGTATGGTTTTGGTTGCTGTATATTATGGATGTATCGGGCCTGTTAATGATTATATGCTTTGTTATTCCCATGTTGAAACTGGTTCAACCTTGCTTCCGCGACCCCTGTATCTTGATTGCCAACCATGTTTTCCCTGCTGTCATTCCGGGTAGTATATGGCCTTGTTTACTGCAAGTTGTTTTAGGCGAGCACTGGGATAATTTTGGAAGGTTTTGAATTTGTTCAATTATGGTTTTTCTCTGTTGGGATGGCAATTGGGTCAGGCTTCATATACTTAAGGTGTTCCAAGCCCCTTTTGTCCTTTGTCCTGTCTCTGAGTGCTGGGTCATCATCTTCTGCACGCGTTCATCCCTATTACATGCTTTCAGACCCAGTGTTTTCTGAGATTGTTTTTGGAATTGGGTTTTGGAGGTTGTGGTCCTCTGTTCCTCCGACAACCAAACTGTTCCTCCACTTTGCTTCCCAAATTCGCCTCCAAGCCTTCAAAGGCTCCATGCTTTTTCTGTCTTAAGTACAGGTCTCGCATATCTAGGGTGCTTGGCCACCTTTTCCTGTATGCGGTCAACTCTGCTTCTTTCTATCCGACTCATCTTCTTTCGGGATTGTTTTTGGCATAGGGTTAAGGGGTGTGTGGTCCTTTGTTTTCTCGGCAGATATTCTGGCTCTCCGCATTGGTTACAGAATTGGGTTCAGTGGTTTTGTTTTCTTTACTATTATGATAGACACGTTATCTATGATCAAAGGGTGTGCAAGGGATGTTTAGATAGGGTTCCTCATTCCCTTACTGTTCCATCCTGCATGTTTGTGTTACTGAATAGGATTCTTCCAACCATGGGGAAGAGACGATCAGGGTTTGAGTCTGCTAAGGGCAAACAGAAAGTCTAGTTTGAGTCTGTCCCTAAGAAACATGGTCGTAAAACCAACTAGGAGCATCTGGAGACCCTAGCTGCCAATTATGTGATGGGTAATTCTTCAACTGTTTGTCAAGAAATACGTGGCTGGGAAAGGGATATACAGACTGATCCTGAAGATAATGAGGCACAAGCTGAGATCTTAGATTTCATAACGGACCCTGGAAATACCCGTGGTTGTCTTATTCTATTCAATCAGACTATACATACATATTGGATAGTCAAGTTTCTTATAGCAAAAGCTATTCAAAGTTTCCCACCTGTCCATGCTAAGGCAGACCCGGAAAAGATAGAACCTCGCCTTCAGGACCTGCTTCAGGACATACAGAACCAGCTGCAGCATAACAAGATAACTCAATACCAGGCAACTGATCGTATTAGCAGATTGGATAATCGGGTAGGCCGTATGGAGAAGCTGCTCCAGCAGCTGCAGCAAGTTGATATGCCTGGGTCTACTGTGAAAGACCCAGCTCTAGTTTCCTCATCAGATGGCTAGTTTTTTTCCTTACTATTTTTTTTGATGTACTTTATAGTTGTATATGAACTCTCTTTATGTTATACATATGCTGATACTGCAGTAGTAGGACAGATAGCTCATGTGACTTATAGACGGATGAAACAATTTCAATTTTGGTATGCTTTTCATGCTTTCAGGTGGCCAACATACCTGGTTTCCTAGAGGCAGGTTGAGGTCACAGCCTGAATTTTATATTTTGTAGCCTGTCCTATAATTATAAATAGAAAATAGTATGGTCCCACCAAATTTACAATATATATATATATATATATATATATATATATATATATATATATATATATATATATATATATATATATATTGTTGTTTGTTGCTTATCTATATTTTTTTTGTTTGAGTTGCGATTTATATTAGAGTGAATATTTTTTCAACATGGTTAAAAATATATCAGTAAATTATTATAGTGAACTTTTAAAATTTTTTAAAGTCTATTTAAAAATGGGCATTTTTAATGAAGATGAATAAATGAGTTTTTAAAAATAGTTTTGTGAGAAAAATGTTGTTCCTTACAAGAATTTTATGATCCATTTAAACGGGGTGTTAATTTTTTTCAAATTATTATCGTTGTATTGTGATCATATAATATAATATTTAAGAATCAATAAAATACAACCCATATCGAGTTTGAAGGATGAAGATTCCCTTTTATATATTGCTCTCTTGCAAATATACGATGAAAAATATAGAAATATTAATATCCTGGAAAGAACATTGAAGCATGTCTTTGAAGACGTCATGGTTGAATTTAGGGATAAAATATATTCACTTACTGGTTTGGAGGACTTTGAAAACCTTTCTCACATAGAAATCAATGGTTTTAAGAAGAAGATTAGTTGTTGGAGATAGCCAACACCTAGTGAGAGAATGAGGTTCCTTTGTGAGGAATTTGTTCCTCTTTCATCCAACAATGTCTTGTTATTTGATGAGAACTAAGATTTAAAGAAATAATATGATCTCTTGTTGTTGCAAATCACTAAGAAATATGAGACTGTTAAAAAGAATTGCAAGATTGCAAACAGAGTCTTGAAAAAAAGACGAGCTAATTGTATACCACTATGAATAAATGTGACGATGTTGAGATTACAAATTATATAATTAATTTTTATAAATTTGATGTTCTTACTTGTAGCCTTGTTCATTGTAAGAATGATGATGATGATGTTTTGTCACCTTCTCATACTTTGTTGGCTACTAGCACCATGTTTTCTCCTAGTGTTGAAAAAATACTATAGAGACTGGGGCCTAACTATTTGCAAGATAGGCTATACTAAAGGTGAATTTCAGAAAAGCGGAAAGAGTAATGTTGTTAGCATTACTCTTACACTGAAATCATCTAGAAAGACCTAAGATATGATGATAATTTATTGAAATAAAGGCATGGATTTACAAAGATTAGAAGGTTCTTATTTGTTGTAGGTATAAGTAATTTCTCTAAGTTAAAGGAAAGGAAACCAAGTGTAATGATTATGTTAATTCCACTAAATATTTTACTAATCATAATATGCCAATATTTGAAATTATGATTGTAGATAACATTGTTATTGGTGTGTGATATTATCACCAACTTTTGAATATAAAGGAAACTCAGATTGCACGTCTTGTTTAGTAGAAATAAAATTCCGTTCATATCAACATCATCATCATGATGCTCAAGGGAATTTTCTTAGGAATAAAAATTCTTAGAATGGTGACAATTATTCTTTGAGATATTTGTAGAAGATATGTGGAAGAATTTTTTCGGAAAAGTTATAATACTAATGTGGATAGTGGCGAGATTTAAGAATAGCCATGGAAACTTTGAACAAGTGTTTGAGGACTACATATGTGTATTATTGACTATATAGAAATATAGTTTTCTTTCTTGTTGTTTATCCATTATAATGTTCAACCATGGCTTGACTATATCAATATTTCAACCAAGTTTCAGCTAAATATGTTATTGGAGGTTATATTTTATAATTGTATTGATTTGTGGACTGTTGTATTGCTCCCTCAATTTTATTTAGGTGAAGGGATGGGGGGAGAGGTGCTATTGATGTTTTGATGAGTAAACCCAACTTTATATGTCTAGTTATTTAATTGATTGAGACTCATTGCTTGGACCAACTAAACTAGGTTCAAGTGAGTTATTTATAAATCATTGGGATATGTAGATTGAGTACTATCATGTGTCACAATGGGTTCCTATTTGATCATTGTTTCGATAGAGTTTTTTTGTGTGACACAAATTAATTATTTTGATCCATGCATTATTATCCAATCAACTCATCTACCAAGATGGCATTGTCTTGTTTTTCTAGTCCATTTATCAACTAGGACTGCTTGGATAGTAGTTTGGAAAATTTATTTTTGATATTCTCTTATTTGGATACGCTCTCACTTACCATCAAGGATTATTTTATTGATTTTAGAGTACATTATGTTAAGGACCTTGATGGTGTTAATTTTTTAGACCTTTCTTTGGGTAATGGTATTGTACCATAGTTTGATCAATATGATAGCTACTTGCAAGTTATTACTAGGAGATGATGATATTTCTTATTGTATCTAGGTAGATTTGTTTCTTTGGCGATCAAAATTTCTAGTTCAAAGAAAATTAAAAGGAGAAAGTATGTCATTTTATTTTTCCTCCAAATATGAGTTTAAGAGGGGTTGTTGGAAGTGATAAATCATTGTGTTCTCTCACCTTGTGAGAATATGGAGCTCACCATTAGATGGAGTTAAAAAACCAACCAAATGACACATGAATTTGACTATGTTCACATTGATAATTTCACTCCCATATTTTATGGATAGTTATGGGTGTGTGGTTATATACCTAGAGAGTTCGTTCATCTATCCAAACCTATATATAAATTATAGGAAACTTCATTCATTATATTTTAAGTGTTAATTATATTTATTGACATTTTTACTGTTAAATTATTTGTTTTCACTTGTTATTTATTCACCTATTCCAACACACACAAGTTAAATTATATTCTTGCAAAAATCACATTAAACAGTTGTTTCCAGTCATAGCCTTCCTGGTCTCACTCCGCCATATTGGAAAGATGAATTAAAAAAAATATATAAGTCTTTGAGGCTACTAAAATCAAAACCAACAACATCAATATATGAAAAAAATTGATTGAGAATTCTCGTACAAAATGCCACAACATAGAAATAGTTCAAGATTCCAAAGAATTCACTGAGGCTGGGTTATCCAACTTTGAACCAGGGGGCTCTTGGAACTTGAGCTCACACTAGATATGATTTTTCATGTGAGCAAGGTGAGTATCCATTTTATCCAAATTTTCATGCATATGTCATTGCTTCCTCTTAATTTCGTTCTAGAAGGCGATGATATAAGTTTGGTCTTCATTTTTTTCTTGAAGGACACAACCCAAGAACATCTTAAGCTGCTAATGGAGAGTGAATAACTACATAAATTGGTTTTCAATTCTCCTAGTGTGACTAGGGTCAAGAATCTAGTGGGACACCTCATCTATCACCTCAGTATCTTAATGAGAAAGATGTTCCTTCGTGACTAGAGTTTCCCACTTCCAAATATATTTTCACATAATAGGGGGTTTTCCACATGGAATAAAGAAACAATCTCTTTGGCTTAAACTTTCACTTATAGACTACACGTCTGGATCAAAACCCCGTCACCTCAAAGCCCTCATGTTTGAAGATAGGCCATGTTTCTAGTGAACTAAAGGAGGTTGGACCAGAAGAAAAATGAAACACACCCATGTCCCCACAGGTGAAAGAAACACAACACCCCCTCCTCCACAAAAAAAGAAACACATACAACCCAAAAGGAACTACCCCCAACCCACCCCAGCACTATCCAAAACAATGCGAAATCTATAAACCATAGAAAAATTTTGCAAGAAGAAAAAAATATACTTGAAAGGCGAGTCCTTCCATGAGATAGAGATAACTTAAGACCTAAACAAGTTCCAACACATATAGACCAAAAAAACACGAAACCACAAGAGGGAAAAAAAGGATCTTATGTGGAAGAGCTACCATTTCAAAATATAGCAGGACCAGAATAAAACCCAACATGGGAAAAAGAAAGAAATGAAGCTGAGGAGAGGTAATTACCCAAAAGGAGGATAAAATGCACATAAGACATCCATCAGAAAAATACTAGTAGTCAATACTCTCAACCATTGAGTCCCAATGATAATTGTGGAAGAGATCAATGAATCCCAAGAAAAACTGCCAAACCCCAAAATATTTAGTATCTTCCCGAGTAGAAAAGAGACATCTTGTTAAGAACATAACTAGAAATACAAGGGAAATTTGTAGGGAAGAAGGGAGGAAAGGTTTTCTTCTCCATACAAAGAATAAGCCAAGGCTATACCAGATAAAATGTTTCCTTACCATCCACCTGAAACAGACCAATATTATCTACAAGAGATGGATGCCTCCCCACACCTTCCTCAGTTCTATGAAATATCAATAACTAAAATGTAAAATTGATTCCTTAACCATCATGAACAATGGGATTTTATTGCAATGGTCGAAATACATGTGAAAATGTAGCTCATAAATGCAATTATCTTAGGGGATGCAGGCCATGCCACCCCCTCCATTAATATCCTTAGGAGGCGATGAGGTGTTGAGTGTCGCTCCATATATGTCATCTTGTAAGGTATATCACTCTCATCAAGGAGTGATGTATTCCTCCACAATGTTGTATAGAGACCCATATCGATCAAAATGCTTAGCTTCAAGCTAGACAACATTATAAGCAAAGTTAAGGAGAAATTATGTCCTTAAGGAGTAGTTTAATATGATTTCCAATCACATAGGATATTATTTTTTATATCACATTACAAAGGGAAATAGATCAGAAACCACTCAGATCATCAGATCTACCATATCTACGGACTATGGTAATAAGAGTAACATTGATTCCTCACCATACCTGCTTGGTGCGACAAGACTCCTCCACCAAGGTATGAATTTCATGGCCAAGAAAAGACTAACAAGCTTGGAATAAATTGTTGGTAAACCCATAAGAAGCTAGAGACTTGTTCCAAGGCATAGTCATCACCATCTCTTGCACTTCCTCATAATTAACCTCACGTATCAATGCTTCATTATATTCTAGGAGAACTACATGAGGAATATGGGCTATAATGTGTTGAATTGCAGCTTCATGATTAGGTTAAGGATCAGAGAAAAGATATTGGTAGTAAGAGACCAACTACTGGTTTAAGTTACAGTGTTGTACTAGAAATTGTCTATCTCTAGAGGATAATGAAAAAACATTGTTATTTTGACAATGTTTGATCATGGGCTTGTAGAAGAATTTGGTGTTATGTTCACCCTTATGAAGACATTGAATCAGTGAATTTTGCTTTCATAAAATCTCCTCCTTCTTTCAGAACTACTCACACTGATTAAGTGTATTCCCCTCATCCTGGATCAATTATTTAGATCGACCATTAAAATTTATCTGTTTGTGGATCTGATGCATCATGTTCTCCGAAGCTTGCTTATCCATGAATATACTCCAAAATTTTGTTGATTCAAATCCTTAATCCTCATTTTAAGTTCTTTTAGCTTACAATAGAAAGTGCACTTCCTTTTTATCCCCTAAGTTTGAATCTCCTCACATAAACTGCGATATTTCTCCATAAAAATCATATCTAGTAACCAGAATATCTTGAATCTAAAGGGGAAGTTATTAGGCATCATATTTAAGTCCAGATCAAGTCAGATTGGGCAATGTTTCGACACTAGCATGGGTAGAATATTTTCCTTGTAAATAGATTATTGCTCGTTAGAGCTTCTAAAAATAGAAATAAATCTAACCTACTAGCCACTTGTTGTTATCCTCTCCACCAGTTGTTCCAAGTGAATATTCCATTATTCGTGTCGACATATACCAAATGAATATATTGCATAAAGTCCCTAAATTGTTGAGCATCTACTTCGGGCTACATTACCCCACCCTCTTTTGCTCTTCTAAATATTTAATTATGTTGAAATCATTTCCAACTATCCATAAATTTTCCAAATGAATAACCTGAATGATTTGAATTTCCTCCATGAATATCGTCTTCACTGTCAATATATGGGATTTGTAAATCACTGACAGGAACCTTTGTTCCTTTGAACCACTATACTGAAACTGCTCGAAGATAATTTGAGGTAGGGCCATCCAATATGAGAAAATTATTTCCAGAGGGTTCGAGAAGATGGCCAACCCTTTGACACTACCCTTTTCGTCCACAACCATAACTTCACACCCCCACCAATAGTGAGTTTCAATAGTTTGAAGTTTCTCATATGACACTTTAGTTTCTGGAATCAAGATAGCTAAGGGATTTTCCTTAGCTATTCTATCTTTAAAATATCATTATTTACCTTAACTATTAATTCCATGGATATTCCAAGAAATAATTATCATTTTAAAAGCTGTTTGATAGAGGAAAACACCACTGTGAGGGTCACAACTTGTCCAACATTAACCATATGCTCCCCAACTAGTCGAATTTCTTATCGAGTTGTCTTTATCCATTTTTTCTTATTATCTTTAGGTTCCCTCCCATTTCTTTGGTTGTATTTAGTGTAAATTCCCACATCCTAAGAAGACAAAGTCACTGCAACAACTTCCTTCCCTTTCTTCTTCTTTACTCTACAGTAATTTTTTTGAAATTGTTTCAGTTGGAGTTTAGGGAATTGTGAGGCATCGTTACTTCACCATTCGATCAGAAGGCCTGTAAAAACCTATTCATATTTTCTGATGAGAGAAACCTTGTCCTTGGCTTACATCACCTCTAGTTACTACTCTGGTACTTCTTCTATAATTGGTTCAATTGATGGATCCCCTGTGGATTTTCACTTGGCTTGGTTCTTTTGTTCATTATCCTTCTTTGGGGGATCTAAATTCATGATACCTTTGGGAAGAACTATATCCTCAAAGGAGTATTTGAGTACTGCATAGAAATTACCTCCTATAGAAGGGTTCATCCATGGATAAGTTTGTGTATTCCTAGGGTTACATGATTTTGTGGAAACTAGTTGAAATCCATTAGGGCCAACTTGAAAATTTATCGATTGTTGTTACACTTTAGTAAGTGGGAAATCCTTGAATAGATGTCCATACTCATGACATGGTCGAAAACAAAATAAAACATACTCATAATCTAGAGGTTGTAGCTAAATTGAATCATGATAAGAGAGTTCAATCAATGCTGGAAGATGATATATATGTTTATATATACACATATTCAAGAATATGAGACATATCACCCCCTCTTTGTACCCTCAAAAACCTTGAAACGATCCAATAACGTTACCAATTCTTTCAAAAACAACCAACTCTGAAAATTATTTCGGTAATGAGAATAATCAGACCTAGATTGGGGTGACCAAAAAATGATCTTTCTTCATATTGTATCATTTGTCCCATAAGTGAATATATAAACCTTTAGTACCAAAAAAGTAAGTACCATTCTCAAGCACCCTATTTTGGTCTTGTAGGCTATGGAAATCACCGTGAATAAAGACTTAGCTCCTATTTTTAGATATATCTATCCTTTAGGTTTCCATTGAGTTTGAATCCATTTCACTAGGTCTCTTTCCAACAACTAAACCCCCACAAAATTACATATAAAGGCATGGTATTTCATAAATTGAATGCAGGCCTTACTTGCATCAAATTGGATCACTAACTTAGGGTTAGATACTACTTTTGACAAACAGCAATTCTTATTCCTAGATTGCTAATAGGCACCCAAGACCGCACAACCCCTTTTATTTCCTTCACTCTACGTAGTGTCAGATCCACTAGATGCAGTTTGGTTTTATTTGGTAACTACATTCTTATAGGAGGGGGTTTCACCCCTCCATGTTTGGGAACTCATAAGGAGTGTCACTAGGATTGAAAAAATATGTCAGCCACCCAAATATGTTGGGAAACAAGGCTAGTTCTGTACAACTTGTTAGAGGCCGCAACAAATTATTCAAGCCATAGAGTCGTAGTCCAACATATATTTATAAGCTATAAATATTTAACATAAATATAGACCTTACTATTTAGTTTATTTTTATGTTAATAACAAATGTTGAAGTGACTTAGTGGAAATTAGTAATAACGTAGTTATAATATTTAAATCTAGAATATATTATACTATATTATACTACAATGTCAAAACCTAATGTTAAACTATGATGTCAAGAACTAAGTTAGTCTGTCAAATTTGTATAAAAGATTTTTAGGAGTGTCAAAATTCATTTTAAATAATGGAAAAATATATTTTCAATTATAAATGTTATTTTTATTTAAATGGTAATCCTCAAATAAAAAAAATTAACTAATCCAATTAAAATTTCATCTATTTAATTCATATTTGATTTTTTATTGGTTTAATAAACATTATATATATATATATATATATATATATATATATATATATATATATATATATATATATAATTTCTAATAAATAAAAATGTTACGTACAATAGCATCCATGTGCATTATAGATTTGTCCCAAGTAAGTGGACTAAATGCAAAAAAAAAATGGTCTCGAACATCTAGGTCTAAGATCAGAAGAAAAATAATAAAACACTAAAATGTGAGACTATGTCCATTTACATAACAAAATATATTACAAATTGTACTATGAAGTATGATGGCATAAAGTTGAAGACATAAATAAAAACCTTTATTGTCATATAAGATTCTCATCAAAAGGTCATGTGATATAATCACTAAGTAGTATGTAAACCACATTAAAACCACAAAAATAAGAGATGTTATTCTTCAATGAAAGGTTGATTTTGTACTTCTAAACAACCCCACCTATGTGCTCTAAGATCTTCCAAGTACCCAATTTTTTTCTAGTGCCCTCACACAGAAAGTTTTCTTTATAAGTTATTTCCTGGCATCAAGACCTATAATCAAAAGCTTGTTTTAACTCATAGATCTAGAATTGGTAGTAGTGTGTGGGAGACAATAAACCAATTTATAACAATCATGGAGTCCCCAAAAACTTGAAGAGAATGACAGTTTTCTTCATGTGCCCAACTTAGAAGAAGTTTGAGGAGAGAAGCTCTTCATAGTTGTTAGATCCTCTACACAAACCAATATTTGATTTTAAGTGATATTGATCATTAAATAAAAGGAGAAGACCACCAACACAAATACCATCTTCATCAGATGCTTCGTCAAAATAGGACCAAGGATTATGTTAGTGGGTTACCACTTTAGAGATAGTGCAAGGGACATGGTGAGAGCCAATGGTTAGTTAGAGAGAAAAAATTGCGCGGATTTGAGCTCAAATAAGATTAGGTGGAGATAAAGTATCCTTGAATGTAGCATTGTTCCTAGCCAACAACACCTAGTAAAATAATAATAATATAAATATATTTGGCCAAGCCTAACATAACATTAAATTAATATATAAAAACCTTTCCACACAATAATTTAACTACTATAATCTATGAAATGCACTTACTCTACTCTCTAGTTGAAAAGTATAATTTAAGTATAATCTAAAATTGTAATTAATATATTAATAAATTATTAATAAAAATCAGGTGGAAAAAATTTAAGCTCCTGTGTTTACATCAAACAAAATCATGATCATGATCGATGCAACCATAAATATATTATTTTTCATTATTTTTCAATATATATTTTAATCAAAATAGAGACGACCACCAATGTGTGAAAGTTCAAATCAAACTCTGCTAAGAACTTAGCATCAAAAATCATTTAACATAAATGATTTCTTTTGGGTGGCATTTTCATATATGACGAACAAAAGTTAGTTTCCATTGGTTTGACTTACTAGGCAGTCAGTGATTTGAATATCTAATCTATTGTTGTGGATTTTGAATCGCCATCAGAAAGTCGACTATAAATTTAAATCAAAAGAATATTAGGGGAAACAACGCCTCTTGTAGGAGGGAAATTTTTTTGAACTATGAAATAAATGGAAATATTTAAATATATTGTATGGTTGGCAATGTAAGGAAAAAAAAGATAAGTTGGCAAATATTTTTTTCCCAGTTGTATATCTTTATATGCTAGTTCAAGTGATCTAGAATTATATAGGGTTAATTCAATTGATTTATAGATACACGTGAAGTTTTTTTGATATTGATGTTAATTATTATTGATCACATGTTAGAATATCTTCCATTCCCTTAGGATATTAATCCATTAATCATAATTAAATACTTCTATTCCAATAAAAAAAAGCTTCTTCCGATGGATATGATGAAAGCAAACATACAAGGAGATAAACATCAGCAATGAGGACATTCATGGAACCCATGAAGTTGCGTTGCTTTTTAAAGTATATTATTTTCTATATAAGATATGCAGCAGTCACACATGGAAAAACCATGAATGACAACTTTCTCTTTTTGAAGGGACAACACAGCTTGTATGCTGTATACAAATAGTACCAATTACACTGGCTTATCCTGTGGTTGAAACATGCTTAAAAAACGAAACAACACTGGGGCTAGCTAGATGAGGCAAAACCCTATTTAGCAATGATTGCAGCAAACATGAGTGCAAGCTAGACTTCATTAAAAAAAGTACGCTAGAATGCGGAAAGACAACTGTGTGGCCACAACAATATACGAGGATGCAGTACTTAATGACACCCTGGTGAAAGGATGAACAACTGGTAGGTCTGCATATGAAATCGTACACGTGTCCTACAATGCGAGGATCATTCTTCCCAATGCTTGGATCCCCGGTTATCACACACAGATTGGCATTGTTATTTGTAAGGCTTCATGGCAAGTAACAAGCATATAAAAGCATAGAGAACAGTGACATGCTTAAGGAATTTATGGAAATGACACATAGATTGGCATAGTTATTTGTAAGGCTTCATGGCAAGTAACAAGCATATAAAAGCATAGAGAAGAGTGGCATGATTAAGGAATTTATAGAAATGTTTGAGATGTTCTCTATAAAATATTCTATAGATATTTTATTATGATTGCAGATTTTATATGTTTAAAAGATATATTTATGATGATTTCAGATTTTATATATTTAAAACGTATTGTAAAAGTTAGTTGTTAACTTTGTTTACTAAAATTTTCCATCTACATAAACTCATACGTTGAGGATATTTACAAAACCCGAGTAAATGTTACAAGAATATTTCATGAGTAGCAAAAGTTTTGGCCAGAAGATAGTTCAAAATAATGTATAGATGATTCAGGTATATATAAAAGCATAGAGAACACTGACATGCTTAAGGAATTTATAGAAATGACACATAGATTGGCATAGTTATTTGTAAGGCTTCATGGCAAGTAACAATAACAAGCATATAAAAGCATAGAGAAGAGTGGCATGATTAAGGAATTTATAGAAATGTTTGAGCTGTTCTCTATAAAATATTCAATAGATATTTTATTATGATTGCAGATTTAATATGTTTAAAAGATATTTTTATCATGATTTCATATTTTATATATTTAAAATGTATTGTAAAAGTTAGTTGTTAACTTTGTTTACTAAAATTTTCCATCTACATAAACTCATACGATACATATCTTGATATTCAACAAATTCATAATAGTGAAATGCAAAAGCAAACAATCATACTCACACAAAATATTGAGGATATTTACAAAACCCGAGTAAATGTTACAAGAATATTTCATGAGTAGCAAAAGTTTTGGCCGGAAGATAGTCCAAAATAATGTATAGATGATTCATGAAAGGATTGGAGGTTTTTTCTTGATAAAAAGAGGAGGCAATAGATATTTTTAGTTTTTTTTGGGTTACCACGTAATGATGGTGAAAATATAGTGAAAGATCCATGTGATTGTAATTCTTTTTTTTCATAGTCATTCTGTTTTGAAAAAGAAAAGAAAAAAATCCTACAAATAATATTATAAGTAAAAATTGATTTTCTTTAAAACAATGGAAAATATTGCACACTATCTAGTGGTTGTTGAAATGTGACTCTATAAACATTTAATAAATTAAATATTATATATCAAAATATAAACACGTGTTAAGTAAAATTATCATAACATTTATTATCAATTATATTGGTAAATGTGGTTGTGCTAATTTATAATAGTAGGGTTTATAATGTTAATGCTAGGGTTTTTAATCCCTTGTGTTTATAATATTAATTATTTGGCTTTATACTATTGATAATTTTTTGGGTTTATTAATCTCTCATATTTATAATATTAATCTTTTGGGTTTATTAATATTAATCCCTTATCTATATATATATATATATATATATATATATATATATATATATATATATATTAAAACAATATAAAAGGGTTTAATATTATAAACCCAAAGGATTAATATTATAAACACAACGGATTAATAAACCCAAGGAATCAATAAACGTAGAAGATTATTAATATTAAAAACTCAATGGATTGATATTATAAATATGAGAGATTCATAAAACCAAAGAATTATCAATAGTACAGACCCAAGGGATTAATATTATAAACTCGAGGGATATATATACAACGTTGTAGTGTGACAAAGCATCATCACAATGTTCATTTTTTTTAAGGGTCAACCATTATGGTCATAATATATAGTTTATAATATAGGGTTTGATATTAGGGTTATAATATTGGGTTTATAATACACCGTTTATAATCTCTAGGATTAATATTAAACCCTATGACTAATATTATAAGCTCTAAGATAAATATATCAAATCTAAGATTAATCTTATAAACCCAAGAGTTTATATATATTGCAATGTGGCAAAGCATCACCACAATACGATAAACAATGTGGCAAAGCATCACCACAATACGATAAATAATGTAACAATTTTGTCACAATGATACATTATGTTGCAATTTATTCAATGTCACATTGCGAAATTAAATGAATTGGAGTTTAATATTATAGCTTATAATATTGGATGTAGGGTTCATAATCTTAATTTCATAATCATAGGTTTATTAATAGAGTTTACATTATAATATTAACATTAATACCATTTAATTAATAATATTAATATTATTAATCACATTAAGATTGTTAAGAAAAATAATATTAACATTAATATTGATAAATAGGAATAATGATATTTACTTTCTAGTAATTAACAATAAAGTTGTTAATACAAATTAAAATTTAAAAATTCTACTCATTCTAACAATACAATTAACTGAATTAATGAAATTAACATTAATATTGCTAATATAAATACTAATAATAATAATATTAATATAATATGAGGGATGCTGATAATATACTCAATATTAAATTATATTGCAATTCATTCAGCATCACAATGTGACATTACAAAATTAATCAAACACATTTACTAATGTGGTTGACTATGTGGGACTATGTTTGATTATGTTTGACATCCAACCGTTTTCAACATCGGTAAAAAATAATCGCCTATTAATATTATTAATAATCAAACATAGTGGACTTGCATTAGTTAGACATAGTCAAACATAGTTGGTCATGGTTGATGTTATTCAACCACGGTTGATCATGGGTAACCATGGTAGAATATTGATCTTGGTTGATCATGGCTGACCATGTTCAAAATTTTTTAGTGATTGAAAATGGTTGAATATGGTCACATGGTTAACCATTTTCAACCATGATCAACCATTTCCAACCATTATCAACCATGATCAACTGTTGTCGACCTTTACAATAATGTGGTTTATATATAAAGATCAATGATGGTCAACCATGATTAGAAGGGTCATCCTAGATCAACATGATTAGAATGATTTAATTTAGGCTTATGTGATCCATATAATGAAAAGTAAGAAAAATTTTGGTAAAAATCACATCATCAAAGTTTTGTCGACGCATTTCGAATGAGAATGGTTAACCAATATCTACCAAGTAAACCATAGTCAACAATGATCAACCTAGGTCAACCATGGTCAACCATTGACAACCATGTTGAACCATTATTGTCATAAATGGGTCAAAGATGGTCAACCAATATTAACATGGTTAGAAGGTTAGACTGGTCATCCATGGTTAACCATGGTCAAACAAGGTCAACCATAATGGTCAATTGTGATTAACCATAATGGTTAGCCATGGTCAACCATTATGGCCACCTATAATAGTCAACCATAATGGTCATCCTTAATGGTCAACAATATGGTCACCCATAATGGTTAACCATTTTCAACCACCGTCAACCATTGTCGACCATGGTCAACTGTTATCAACCATTATGAACCATAGTCAACCATGGTCAAGATTGGTTGAATATTCTCAACCGTGGTCAACCATTATGGTCATAAATTGTCAACGATTATGTTCAACCATATTGGTCAACTATTATATTCATAATATATAGTTTATAATATTAGGTTTATAATATAGGGTTTATAAACAGTAGGATTCATATTATAAACCCTCAGACAAATATAGCAAACCTAAAATTAATATTATAAACCATAAGATTATAAACCCTAATATATTATTATACATATTAGGAATTAATAAAATGAAAGTTTTATATATATATATATATATCTATATATATATATATATATATATATATATATATATATATATATATATATATATATATATATATATATATATCTATATCCCACGTCTCACTATGAAAAAACATCATCGCAATGCAACAAGGAGTGTGAAAATCACTCTCACAATGATAAATTACAACACAATTTATTCAATATTGAATTACGACATTGAATAAAGTAGAGTTTAATGTTTGGGTTTATAATATTGGTTTTAGGGTTTATAATCTTAATGTTTACAATTATACGCTTTATAATGTTAATTCTAAGGTTTTTAATCCCTTCGGTTATAATATTAATCTTGAGGTTTATAATCCCTTTATTTTATAATATAAATCCTAGGGTTTAATATTATTCTCTTTGATTTATAATATGAATCCCTTTGGTTTATAATATTAAAATTGCCTTGGGTTTATTAATCCCTCGGGTTTATAATATTAATCCTTTGGTTTTATAATATTAATAATCCCTTGGGTTTATTAATACCTTGGGTTTATAATATTAATCTCTTGGGCTTATAATATTAATAATCCATTGACTTTATTATACCCTTTTGTTTATAATATCAATCCCAAGGTTTTATAATATTAAACCCTGAGTTTTTAATACTAAACAATGGGTTTTTAATATTAATAATCTTTTAGGTTAATTGATTCCTTGGGTTTATAATATTAATAATCCCTTGAGTTTATTAATGCTTTGGGTTTATATATATATCTAGATAACATCACAGTGTGGAAAAACATCATCGCAATGTGCTAAGCACTATGGGCATCATTGTGACAATGATACATTACATTGCAATTTATTTGATGTCACATTGCGACATTGAAAAATTAGAGTTTAATATGTTGGTTTATAATATTGGGTTTAGGGTTTATAATCTTAAGGTTCATAATTGTAGATTTTATAATGTTAATCCTAGGGTTTTAAGCCCATGGGTTTATAATATCAATCCTCGGGTTTATAATCCCTTGGTTTTATAATATAAATCTTAGGGTTTAATATTAATCTCTTTGGTTTATAATATTAATCTCTTTGGATTATAAAATTAATAATCCCTTAGGCTTATTAATCACAAAGGTTTATAATATTAATCCATTTTGTTTATATTATTAATCCTATGGTTTATGATCTCTTGGTTTCATAGTATAAATCCTAGGGTTTAATATTATTCTCTTTGGTTTATTACTCTTGGGTTTATAATATTAATCTCTTAGGTTTATTAATACCTTGTGTTTATAATATTAGTCACTAATAGCTATAATAATATATTATGGTTTATAGTATTAGGTTTTATAAGATTAATCTTATGTTTGATATATTTATGTGAGAGATTATAATATTAATCCTAGGGTTTATATTCTCTTGGGATTAAATATTAGTTCCTTGTTTTATAATATTATTCTTAGGGTTTATAATATCAATCCTAGTGTTTAATATTAATCCCTTGGGTTTATTAATCCCTTAGATTTATAATATTAATTCCTTGGGTTTATTAATACCGTGGGTGTATATTATTAATCTCTTGGGTTTATAATATTATTAATCCCTTGGGTATGTAATATTAACCCCAAGGGTTTATAATATTATTAATCCCTTGGGTTTATAATGTGTTTCTTGTTTCTTGGTTCGACTGGTGAGACATGTCTGGGTGGATTGAAATTTCTTTCACTTAGATACACAAGGACTTGCCAACATGTTTTTTTCCAATTGTGCAACCACCCGCAGACCCTTAGGTTTATAATATTAATAATCCCTTTGTTTTATTGATCCCTTGGGTTTAATATCGTTTTTATTATATATATATATATATATATATATATATATATATATATATATATAATACTATTTTGAAGTAATATAATATTATATTTGTTCTAATATATAGTTTATATATAGTTAATTTTCTCCTACAGAAAAAGAACAATTTTATTCAAAAGAACAAAATCACATTTTGCAGATGCTAAAAATAATTTGAGCATACCTACCTTACCTGGTACCCAAAAAAGAAAACTTACAAAGAAATAACACAAAAATATTATTTTATACCCTTTTTCTCTACACATTTCACCAACCACCTGAGCTAAGAGTGGAATATATAATGGCCATTTGATTCACTTCTACATTTACAGAAGTTTCTTTACCAGAGTCTAAGATATATGATGCATGAATTATTTTGGTGCCGCTCAGTTATTTTTCATATATAGCCCTCTCAATCTATTCCTGATAAGCTTTAATTGTTGTTACTTTGGATGAAATTGGAACTATCAGAGCTACCTAATCCACCCCTCTATTATCTATAATTTCTTGGGAATTTATTCAGCAATATTTGTAATATTATCTAGGGTTTCTTCTTCCTTTTCTTAAGCATCCTATGAATTTTATAACTTTAATCCCTTTGGCTTTTGGGCTTGTCTCTTTTTTCTTTTGGGGTCCTTCTTTGTCTGAGGACACGATTTTTGAAGATGTCTAGTTTGAAGACAAATACGACATCTAAATGTTGTGTTTTAAAAATCTAGAGACTTAGACCACTACAAATTATTATGAATCATAATAATGTGATTAAATAAACCTTTACTAAGGTCCAAATCTATACAGATCCTAACAAAAGTGAAAATTCCTTTTATCACTCTATCCATATCCACCTTTAGGAACTTTCCAAAAGAATTGACGATTCCTTATAACACTTTGCGATGCCAAAAATCCAAGAATATATTATGTAACTTGACCCACACCGATATTCTGGATACCACCATGGTATTTGCATCAAATCCCAGAAACCATGGGATTATAAACATTGCCCCAAAACCATGGTCCCTCTTTTAAAACATAATCCATTTTTTTTGCTACATCAAATTTGACAATAAAATATCCCTTTAAGCATAGGTGAATATCACATTTTTCAGTCCAAGTGGAAAATATCCAATGACATAAATGCTCCTTCTTGGGATAGAAACCGTTAAATATACATATGACTACTTTGGAAGAAAATTCAGAGTAAAGCTCATTCACCTCTAGCAGGTTTACTGTTAAAGCTTACACTTGATTCATGTTTTCCACATTATACAAACTAGGAATATTGGGGAGGTGATTAGTACTTTTTTGTATTTCAACCCTTCCTTTTACTACATCCTTGAAAGAGACTAGATCTTTAGGGTTACTAGATCTAGCACATCCTAAACATAACCTCAAGTTTAATGTGATGGAAAAGTCACACTTAATAACATAATATTTCAACTTGGAGTCATCCTGCATTGATTTCCCTGCATAGATCATACTTTGATGTTTCGCTGGAATCTTAATATTTTCTTGAATATTCTTCTTTATATATTTCACGAGACCCCTAGCTTAAACCCTTATGATAACATATTTCCCAACAATAGATTTAAAAAAATTAGGAAAAGTTATTTCACTACCAAATCTAGGTTTTGGAAATCGTTTTCATTTCCTATAGCCTCATATCGAGGCACCATACAATTGAAAGGATCCATTGATCCACCCAGGTGACTGTTTGAATTTTTCCTCCTTATATTCCCCTTTGTCGCGAATCTCCAATTGACAACAAGAATGATTTTCCATGGATCCTCATACTCCCTTTGATTCCAAGGAAAAAAGGAAGCCCATACATCTGCTAGCAGGATCCTCTTTGGATGCGACATAATAACCTGGCCTCGACATAAAAACTCACGTGTCGTCTCCTAAGAAAAGTCGAAAAATGCAATAAGACACAATGATAATCAAATATTCGTGGGTGTGAGAACAAGATCTATCACACTAGAGATATGTACACCACCTAAGACCCTTCTCTCCTTACTTAAGTTGATTATACTCAGCACAGAAAGAAATCCATAGAATGAAGATGAATGTGGCGTTTTATGAGAGAGATCCAGCGCATGGAGGAAGCCTTCCACGATCTCCCAACTAGAACTGAGATATAGAAAGCATAAATTGTCATATGAAGCGAGATCGGGTAAGATCTCTATGGTAGTGAAGACCACACCTCAGGGAATACTAACTCTCCTTAGATCCATATTTTCGATTAATAATATTAATAGTAGTCTCTCTCTCTATATGTGTGTAACATAATGGTGAGAAATAAATAAATATGATTAATAATAACTCAGTGTTATTATTATGTTATATGTTAATGATATTATATAGTTTGAAATATATATATATATATATATATATATATATATATATATATATATATATATATATATTATATAATAACATAATATTTTATTAATATATTAATATAATATTAATGTAATTGAATTTAGGCATCCTTGATCCATATGATGATCCATATTATTTTCCTTAATTCAATATCAACAAGTTATATTTTAACAACTATTTCCTTATATTAAAATATTATTTATTAATAATTAATATTTATTATAGGGGCTAAAAAATTTCTCTTCATTTATTTAACTTGATGTGAGTTCTTCATCTTCTCTTGATGATGAACCATGGTTCTAAACATGTCCACAAAGCTATGATAATGTGATTTTTACCTAAAATTTTCTTACTATTCACATTATTAATATAATAATTATAAATATTTAAATATACAATAATATAGTTTTTATTATTTATATAGTTATTAATGATCATAAATAATTAATATACACTTAATAATTATTTCTGTTGTTTATATACATTTATGCGTTTACATCATTCATATCCGTAAATATGGTTGTACTAATTTTTAAAATTGCATAACATATAACAAGAATATAAAAAATACAAAAGAATAGCATAGTTAAGGAATTGATAGAATTATTTCAAATGTTCTAGTTAAAATATTCTATAAATATATATATAATTTTTTTTTAATATGTCTAATTTCTATTATATGGTGCAAAAGAGGTACATTTCAAAATATTCCCACCAGAATCGTTGTACTAGCCAATTTTGGTGGGAAAAATGTCCAAGAAAACAAAAAAGGTATTGCCCCTATTGGGAAACCAACCCATAAATTAGACCAAGTCTCAAGAGGAGTGCTGCCCTAGATGGGGAAACCAGCACATGACATAATCATCCGAAATTTAAAGATATTGTGCAGAAAATAATTAATCAAAAAAACAACTATAGAGCTATCACTGACAAAAGAGAGAGGCACTGTATTGCTAGTCCTTTTCTGGCTTGTCATTATGAACATCATCAGGAGGTGGCTCTTCCATAATAAAGCAGCCATAGTCTTCTGAGAGTTCATCATATTTCTTGGACAACTAGGGAGTCGGCTCTGGCATGGAGGCAGAGCATGCATCCAAGACTACTGTGTTGTCATCCTTAGCTGAACTGCTACCACTGTCGCTGCCCAAGGAATTCATCACAGATTTTGTGGGTAGAGCCACATATTTCCTGGGTTGTTGGAGGAAGGAAGGAATCATGGTGGAATTATGCATTCTTTTCCGAGACCCCGAGCCAGAAGAGTTGGAGGGGGCTTCCAGGATGCGCAAAGAAATGAGAGCTGACATTCTTCATTGGTTTGGCGCCTCTATTGAATTCACATTGAGGGTGATCTCAACAGGGAAATACTCATGCAGTGGAAGAGGAGGATGGGAGGGTTGGCTATGGCCTCTGCCTTAGTGACACTTAATTTCTATGGCGTCGCGGCATCGAGGCGTCGGAATGCTCAGAAGGAGAGGGATTGCAGGTGGATTTGCAGACATAAAACTGGCAGGAGGTCTTAAGCGGGAGAGAAGACAAAGGGTGGAGAGCCGAACGCACAGGAGTGAGAATGACTGATGGCGGGCTACCCTACCAAACCCACATTCCCACTCTTTAATGCATATAAAAATGTATCCCAATTTTAAGGCCCAAATAATCTACAAACTGGGCAACTCACAATATTTATCAACCTCGCAAATTCAAAAATATATCTCAAATCTGAGATTTGAGATATTAAATTAAAATTCTCTTATGGTTATAAAACCACACCTCTCAACGCAGAATTATAATTTCCACTCTCTATGTGTGTAGACTGTAATTTCCAATTTTCAATCCATTAACATGCCCTTCTTGGAAAATTAACAAAATGTGGAAGCTTATATTTTTTTACAAACCTATGGATGAAACCATGGTTAAAACCTGTTTCATGAATCAGATCCATATTTCATACTTGAATTTAAACCCAAATACATAAACCATACACCTTAATATTTATTCGGCATGCTTTTCACTCTGGAACATATTCAACCTTTAAATGAACCTTTGCATCATATGGGAACATTTGACAAAACCCAAATATTAATCATACCTTATTATAATCTCCGCCATCACATTTCAATTATACCATTCAAGCTTTATAACCCTCGACTATGTTTTAAAACAAAACCCATTTAACTTATGAACAAGACTTTTGGGTTACATTGGTTTCTTATGGGCCCCACGCATCCATAACTCACCTTTCATCCACTATTGAACAACCCGTTCAATCCCACGGTTGCATGTTCATCGCACACCATGCAACAAATCCAATGATAATCGCACTATAAACTTGCACGAAGTTTATTTCTCCAAATTCGCGTGACATTCATGGTTTTAGAATACCACTCATGGCCACGTGTCAAGCGCTCCCCTTTATTGCGTTCAAAATGGCATTACCACTTACCATTTTAAAATTACACGAATACCATAATAGGTTTTCAAGAACCGCTTCCACTGTTCTGACTTCACATTTCCGCCTCGCTAGTTGCTCATGGTTCCATCAGATGTTTTGACTGCAACATCATTCTGATTTCCGATTGTTCCTTCGCTATACTTACTTCATGATTTTCAATTTCACATAGATCTTCGTTCAACACAAATCTTTGAAAATTTCATCTCCCCAGCTCTATGCATTCAATGAGCCGTCATCATCATCAATTAAATATATAGGCAGGATTTTTTTTTTTTAACAAACCCCTCACTCATTTACTCATGAATCGAACCCTTCCGGTTTCGATGAGACCTATTTCACGAGCTTTCAATTCAACTTCAGGTAATTAAACTACTGAAATGTGTGAGGAATGGAATTCATTCTACAGTCTTACACAATAGTTGATAAATCCTCAACCAATTCAACATTAGCCCTTCAATGATATATGAAACCATCTCATAAATTCTTACTATATATTTCCTTCTTTTGCACGATAGATCTCATCTACCTATTGCGAAATTAAACCCATAGGACTCTAATTCATAGAATTATGCACATTCAACTCCACATTAAAACATCGACATGAATTTCAATTTCTTCACTGATACACAGAGTATATTTAAAACCCCAATTATAGAGTCTCATCACACAACATTTAAACTAAACAATACTCATGCAATACTGAACAATTCCTTCCATAGATACAAATGAATCCACTTACAAGACTTCTTCTTGTCTTGGCCAGATCTTTAAATCAAATGGCCCTTTTTAACTCACTACTCTATTTCTCCAGCCCTCCGGGTCTATTTTTCCTAATGCCTCTGAGGCTTATTTATACACATTGATCATGAATCGATCCAGCTCCTTCAATGACTCAACAAAAACTCTTGAATTTCTCAAAGTCCTAAATTAAGCCTAAATTTACTGACTGACTCTTCACATTCCTAACTAATCAACTTCCCCTCATGTTCTCCAATGATTTGAGAACATTTACAATTCCTCTTTCTATATTTAATTAAAATCACTCAAATATTAATAATTACATGAGAAAGAAAAAACATGAGACCTCCCTATGTCTATTAAAATACAAAGTATTTGCTTGGGCCTAATGCCCCTGCATTAGACTCCCAAGGTTAAAATGATTCATGATCTCCTGATCATGTGCTTTCAAATCTTGTCTTCCTGGATGTCATACTTTGTTCTGCAACTGGTCATTTGTCGCAATATTCTTCTTCTGCACTTCTCCAGGCTTCCATATCTTATTTTGTCTTGCTCCACTGGCTGCACTTTTACATTCTCTTTCTGTCTTTATTTTGTTGTTGTTTCTGCTTCTTTTTTTTCTTGCTGTTGTCTTCCTCTGAGACACCTTCACCATCAGCCTTCTCATAAATTCAATTTCCCTATCTAATATGTCTTATGATTGCTGGATATTGCTTCCTCTTGATTGCTAAACTTCTACTTCTGCTCCTGCTTGCCGAGTTTTTATTTTCTCAGTCCTTACTCTAGCTTCGTGAGCTTTTACTTGCTCAGTCCTTACTCTTACTACAACCCAATCATCCATGCCCTCTTGTTTTCTGCAACAGAAAAATTCTTCCCGATTGTCATTTATGACAATTCCTTCATTCTTTGCCTTCAGCAACTCTTTGTACTGGTATTTAAATTTCCAGTCACTTTCATTGTCTCTTTTCTTCTCCTAGACCAAAAATTCTTTAGTCCTTCCATCAGTACCTGCAATCATAAAAAAAAACATCAAAGTTATAAAATCTTTGTGTCTCTTCCTCCCCTTCTGGAAACACTTCAATTTGCTGCTTTGTCATTTCTTCCAGCAACACTTCATTCTATTGTTCTGTTATTTCTTCCAACAACACTTCAATCTGATGTTCTGTCATCAGCACATCAGTATGCTGATCCTAATTCTCCAAATAATTCTCGAGACTGTCAGTTGGTCTCTCCTCTGCATCATCCTCTTCAAGGATGTCTCCTTGCTCTGGTTCATAAAAATGAACCTTCTCATTCTCATTCATCTTTTCCTTTACACTCTGAACACTTATTCTCTGTGCTTCTATCCTCTGCTCCAGAACACTTAACTCATGCCACAAATCTGTCATCTCATCTGAGAAAACATTTACGCAATCTTCACTATCTTCCTCCTTATCACAAGTAAGTTTCCTACTGTCACTACTTCTTTAGCTTTCATCAGAATAGAATTCTGATTTCCCATCTCTGTAATAGCTTCAGTTATCTGTCCATCACTTTTATTTTGGCCATTTAAAAAAATCAATTTGTCATTATCAATAACAAATTCATATTCAAACATAACTGTCACATCTCCATTGAAACATTCTCTTTCACCAAACAAGGAATTTATGAATTCCTTCTGTTGCAGTAATTCAATCTGATCTTCATCTAAAAGATAGTCATCATATCTTGCTTGGCAACATTCAGCTCCACTCATTACAGTTTCATGATATGAACTGTTTTCTTCAATACCTGCATTTAAAATATAGTCATCATATCTTGCTTGGCAACATTCAGCTCCACTCATTACAGTTTCATCATATGAACTATTTTCTTCAATACCTGCATTCACATACAACTTGTCAGTTTCAAAATCATAAGACCCCATGGTCTCACTTGATGATTCAATCATCAACTCTTCCTGCCGTCCCAAGCCTTCTATACAAAAATTCTTCAATGGTGTTCTCTTCAGGTTCTTCAAGCTATCCAATTGATCTCTCAATTTCCAGCTTCTGGCCATCACTATAATTTAGACTTCCTCTAGTTCCAATATGTTGGAAAGAAAAAACTTTCCCCAACTGTGTATGGACATTTACAACATATCTGGCTATCTCATTTTCCTCCTTAGTGACAACATTAGCAGTTTTTCCTTCTCCATATGTTTTTCGTGCAAACATACAAAAATTTTCAGATGCAAAGTCATTTGACCCCTTGGTCTCACTTGAAGTTTCAGTCTTCAAGTCCTTCTCCAAATACTCAATCATTCTGAGTAATCTCTCTTCTTGTTGAGCATTTATCAATTGCTCTCTCTTCATCTGTAGCATGTGCCACTTTACCTTCTTCTTCATGAGCCAACCAACTCTCTGGCTTTCCTTTATCATCAGTTCCAACTTGTTGAACTGCTCCCTGATCTCAGCTACCTCTTTCTCGTACTCTTCTTTTCTCAATTGTCTCTATATGCCATCTATCTTGGCATCCTCTTTCTTCATCTTCATTCTGTTGTGGCCTCTCTCAGAACCTCTGCGATCTCTGCTATGACTATCACTAGCCATCTTCTCCTTCATGAGTTCTTCACTCATAATATGCACTAAGCCTCTGCAATAGCAAGCTCTCTTGCTTCCACTTACCTCACCAATCCTTTCCTCCGGATCTGGGCTTTTGGCAGGTACTGATCCCCTATCTGCTGGAACCTTCTGAGCACTCTCTTCTTTTCTCTCTAGGCTTCACTCTGCAACTTTCTCAAGAACACATCTGTCCTCTTTTCACCCAACCTCTGTTGGGAATTCTCAAGGCTCTGCCACACTCCCTTTTAACTTTAGAAACCTTTACTGGATGCCTTCATCACTGCTTTTCAAAGCTGTGATCTTCTTGTTAAGATGCTCCTCAGTTGCTTGCACTCTACATTCTGCAAACAATATCTTCAAACAGAATTAAAAATACCTCACCTTCAAGGTTTTTTCAACATCCAATTGCAATTGCTTCTGCAATTTCTCCTAATGCTCTGCTGCATTGTATGTTGTTCTATCAGATTTAAATCTGATCACTTTGTCATCACCTTTATACCTGTATGCACATCCCCACCACACCTGTGTTCACATCTTCATATCCTCGCAATCTTCAAAACACCTTGCTTTCAATTTCAGATTCTGCAAATCTAAATACCTTCACTACACACCTCTTCAAATCTGCAGTCACTCTTAAATAGATTTAAAACTTCAAATTTCCTTCACTGCTTCAGTACATATGCATTTCACAATTAACTTTCAAACAAGCTATTCCATCTCTGATACCACTTGATGGCGGGCTACCCTGCCAAACCCACATTCCCACTCTTTAAGTTGCATATAAAAATGTATCCCAATTTTAAGGCCCAAATAATCTACAAACTAGGAAACTCACAATCTTTATCAACCTTGCAAATTCAAAAATATATCTAGAAGCTTTAATATCACAAATCTGAGATTTGAGATATTAAATTAAAATTCTCTTATGGTTATAAAACCACACCTCTCAACCCATAATTATAATCTCCACTCTCTATGCCTATAGACTGTAATTTCCAATTTTCAATCCATTAACATGCCCCTCTTGGAAAATTAACAAAATGCGGAAGCTTATCTTTTTTTACAAACATATGGATGAAACCATGGTTAAAACCTGTTTCATGAATCAGATCCATATTTCATACTTTAATTTAAACCCAAATACATAAACCATACACCTTAATATTTATTCGGCGCGCTTTTCACTCTGGCA
Source organism: Pinus albicaulis (assembly GCA_034641835.2). NCBI lineage: Eukaryota > Viridiplantae > Streptophyta > Pinopsida > Pinales > Pinaceae > Pinus > Pinus albicaulis. Next base: position 1,429,832,478 of record CM076584.1, read on the forward strand.
CATATTCAACCTTTAAATGAACCTTCGCATCATATGGGAACATTTGACAAAACCCAAATATTAATCATACCTTATTATAATCTCTGCCATCACATTTCTATTATACCATTCAAGCTTTATAACCCTCGACTCTGATTTAAAACAAAACCCATTTAACTTATGAACAAGACTTTTGGGTTACGTTGGTTTCTTATGGGCGTCACACATCCATAACTCACCTTTCAACCACCATTCAACAGCCCATCCAATCCGACGGTTGCACGTTCATCGCACACCACGCAAAAAAACCAACGATAATCGCGCTATCAACTTGCACGAAGTTTATTTCTCCAAATTCACGCGACATTCATGGTTTTAGAATACCACTCATAGCCATGTGTCAAGCGCTCCCCTTTATCGCGTTCAAAATGGCATTACCACTTACCATTTTAAAATTACGCGAATACCATAATAGGTTTTCAAGAACCGCTTCCACTATTCTGACTTCACAGCTCTACCTCGCTAGTTGCTCACGGTTCCATCAGATGTTCTGACCGCAACATCATTCTGATTGTCGTTTGTTCCTTCGCTATACTTACTTCATGATTCCGCCACGCTATTTAAATTTCACAAAGATTTTCGTTCAACGCAAATCTTCGAACAGTTCACCTCCCCAGCTCTATGCATTCAACGAGCCGTCATCATCATCAATTAAATATACAGGTAGGATCTTCTTCTTTTTTAACAACCCCTCACTCATTTACTCATGAATCGAACCCTTCCGGTTTCGATGAGACCTATTTCACAAGCTTTCGATTCGACTTCAGGTAATTAAACTACTGAAATGTGTGAGGAATGGAATTCATTCTACGGTCTAACACAATAGTTGATAAATCCTCAACCAATTCAACATCAGCCCTTCAATGATATATGGGACCATCACATAAATTCTTACTACAGAGTTCCTTCTTTTGCATGATAGATCTCATCTACCTATTGCAAAATTAAACCCACAAGACTCTAATTCATAGAATTATGCACATTCAACTCCACATTACAACATCGACATGAATGTCGATTTCTTCACTGATACACAGAGTATATTTAAAACCCCAATTACAGAGTCTCATCACACAACATTTAAACTAAATAATAATCATGCAATACTAAACAATTCCTTCCATAGATACAAATGAATCCACTTACAAGATTTCTTCTTGTCTTGGCCAGATCTTCAAATCAAATGGCCCTTTTTAACTCACTACTCTGTTTCTCCAGCCCTCCAGGTATTTTTTGCCTAATGCCCCTGAGGCTTATTTATACACATTGATCATGAATCGATTCAGCTCCTTCAATGACTCAACAAAAACTCTTGAATTTCTCAAAGTCCTAAATTAAGCCTAAATTTACTGACTGACTCTTCACATTTCTAACTAATCAACTTCCCCTCATGTTCTCCAATGATTTGAGAACGTTTACAATTCCTCTCTCCATATTTAATTAAAATCAATCAAATATTAATAATTACATGAGAAAGCAAAAACATGAGACCTCCCTATGTCTATTAAAATGCAAAGTATTTTCTTGGGCCTAATGCCCCTGCATCACCGACCAACTGAACTGAGAGGCAAAGGGAGGAGAATGAAGAAGAGGCATCTCTGTTTCCCATTAAATAACTTAGCGGGCGACTGCAAGGACGACTATTAATGCCAGTAACACGAGGGAGTGTAATGGCGCTAGGGTGGGAACAGGGAGCTTTAAAAACTGCCCCGTGGAAGCCATGCGCAGCCATGTGGCTATGACCGCTGCCATACGAAGGAAGAGCGAGATGGATCGTGCGATTAAACACCCACATCCAAGGGATTCTATAAATATTTTATGATAATGGTAGATTTTATATATTTGAAAGACATTTTATAATAATTTCAGATTTTATATATTTAAAATGTATGGGAAAAGTTAGTTGTTAACTTTGTTTCATATTTACTGAATACTAAAATTTGCCATCTACATAAACTCATACGTTACATATCTTGATATTCAGCAAATTCGTAATAATGAAAAACAAAAGCAAAGTATCGTACTCACACAAAATATTGAGGATATTTACAGAACTCGAGTAGATGTGATCACAAGAAATCATTTCATGACTAGCAAAGTTTGGCTGGAAGATAGTCCAGAGATAATGCATAGATGATTTATAAGGATGGGGGTTTTGTTTCATAAAAATAAAAGGGTTAATAGATGTCTTTTAGTTTTTTAGTTAGTTGGTGCGGATAGGAAGTTTTTTCTTTTATAAAAAAAAAATTGAGTTAATAGATGTGTGGTGATCATGAAAATAGATTGAAAGATTTATATTGTTCTAACTGTTTTTTTTTTAAGATTTCTCTTTACTGAGACTTTTTAGCATTATCAAATGCAAGTTGAATAGAACTATGACAGCGTGCGATACCATTCTAGCTGGTTACCTCCGGGATGACTTTATTTTTGTATTATTTTAAAACTTGTCTTCATATTGTTAAAAATTCTGCATTGTAGCTTCACCCTAATGTGCGGGCTTAAGAATGCAGTTTATTTTATTAGCTCCAGCTATGTTACTATTTTCCATGGTGCCTAGGAATAAATAGGAAACGAACTCTAGTGAAACTGCTCCAAATTTGGTTCTGCTACCGTTTATGGTAGGATCTTTTTTTTTTCAATAAATGGGATGTAACGTTAATTTCAATTCTTTCTTTATTGGTTTGGTTGCCTTCTGCGTGCACATTTTTCATATGAGAGAATAAGCTCTTGGGATCCAATAGCAAATGAAGCCAGGCAGTAGAGATTGCTGCGATCGCTGGAATCCAGGAGCATGATGAGCTTCAAGGGTCAGCGGATTCATGGACAAAACACAAGAATCGACAAACCTGTATCTATTTCATCACCTAATCACCTATTTATATATTTATTACTACTGGTTTGGGATAGTGCGTCTTTCTACATTTTGATTTTGGGTTTTGTTTTTTATTCTTTATATAGTCTATTTCTGTATGTTTATTGTAGATTTTGGGAATATCTAGAATTTAACCCTCAAAAGAACACTTAATTGTTTGATTTCTTCCTTGACTGTCAGATTTTAGGATATTTCGGGAATTTACAATTGAGACAGAAATTGATGTTTCTTTCTTGACTATCAAATTCAAAGATATTCCTGAAATTTACAATTCACATAAAGATGTCCATCTTTATATAACCTTAACCTTAATTTGTTTGAATATGAGCTTAGTTTGTTTGAATATGAATATGACCTTAAAAGGATTTGACTAGCTGGCACGTGGAATTGATGATGTCCACACTTATCATTTCCAAAAATCCTTTGCAAGGATAGTTATGGGTGTGTGGTCCTCTGTAGGGAATGTTAGTTCATTTACCTGAATATATAGATGAGCTTGTTGTTCAGTATATCATAATATATTTTATATCTTCGAATTTTTTATATTCACTGTTGTTGATTCACGTCTTTCAACATGATAGTCAAATCCCTTAATTCATGATCAAGGGTTTTACGGAGTGAAGTGAGTTCTAATGACCTGCAGTGTTCTTGTAGTGAGCTAAGTATTATAATGAAGCTGTTGCAATCTGGTATACCGACCTTTGACGGTCAGGGGGGCCTATCTTGTTTGGCGTGACAAGGAAATATCTTCGGTATATCATTATTTTTTCCAGATTCGTGAAGTGTTTATTGGGCACGTTCTTTGGTAAAATCTGAACCATTGACAGGCATTATTTTAATTGTGTATGATAAGAACCTGTGATGAATATATTTGGTTGTTTGAGCACAGCTACAGCGTGAACTCCCGTGAACAAGCAGACCGAGGTCAAATCGTCTGGTGAAGGTGCCTTGATTTGAAGTCCTTTTGGGGATATGCAGATACGTGGGTGTTGTAGAGATATGCAAAGACTAAGTCTCGACTACATTGGCTATGAGGATGGCTTAACAGATCAGCGTTTTAGCTGATAAATTGGCTATCAGGATTGCTTAACAGATCAGTCTGTGGCAAGGCTATCTATAGATTTTAATGGTGGATTTCAAGAATATTTTCGATTGTTTGATTACAATATTTTCTAAATCTTCACTTTTGTTCATCATATATTACACTATTATCTAAATATACGAAAGTCCCTTACTTTGATGTATTCTTCAAACTGGAGGTTGACCGTAGTAAACTCGAGAAATATTTTGGATATTTTGACCTAGCTCGTCTTATCATATTCTAAAATATCCTATCCTCAAAATCCGCAATGAAAATAAAAATGTCCCTCAACATTGATGTAGGGCATATTGGAGATTTAAAACATTATTAAAGTTAATTGTGGGAGTTAGTTGATTGATAGATCATGGAGCGTACCAATCGACTGAAAGCAAAAGGCAACTGGTCAGATAAACCCTTGCTGCAAATTGTTGTTATTCCGCATATTTGTAGGCCAGTCGACTCCTTGGGTTGTAGAAGGATTATATACTAAGGCTATTATTAAATGTATGGTTATTATTATAATTGGTTTTTTACTATATCATGAGATTCAGATGAAGGTCGATAGAATTGGTATGACTAGCTCTCATGGTACGTTGAAATTGGTGAGTTGTTAAATAAAATGTATTGCTCATTCGAAAGTGTGCATAATTTGTCGTGCATTGATATTTGTGTTAGACTGAAGTGTTATCGACTCCCATTGGCGCAAGCTTGCAATGGATTGATTCTGGAAAAATGTGGGTTCAACTTATAGTTGTTTTGATTACTTTTTAAGGAAGTTATAATTTTTTTTGAAAAATAATGGAAATTTCAGCAGGATTTTGAAAATTTTAGGTAGATTTTTTGGAAATATTGGTTATAGTAGTCTAGTTTCAGGATTTTGAGTGCTCCAGGGGTTCTTGATGGTGCTGAATACATTTCTACCATAAAAAACTATCTAAGCACTCCCAAGATTGATTTTTTTTTAAATTTTCTCACTAGATTTGAACAAGAATTTTGCCAACAAAATTGTAGCCTCAATAAACAACGTTATCCCTGATTTAAGATTTATTGTCCTTGAAAAATTTGTAATGGCATTGTTGTAAAAGGAATATATATAAATATATAGCACTATGTTCTATTTCTGTTTTATCAGCTTTGAAAGCATTGTTATTATTTGTTGTTATTTGTGTTCTATTTCGTTTTTTATCAGCTTCAAAACCACTGATGTTGTTGGGTTACCTACCCTTTTGGGGTAGCCTTTTTTTCTTGATACCATTAGTTATTAAGTTTTTGGAAGCATATGAAAGTAAGTGTTATTGATGGGCTAGTTTATTGTATGATTCATCTTAAGCATGAATATAACATGAGTGATCAAATTTCTTCAAGTGCATATTTTTTTAGAGTGGAAAATACAATGTATTTTTTCATTGTTTTAATTGTATTTTTAAATGCTATATAGACTATATATAGGACCAAGGTGTAAAATATTGAGACTAACAATAAAAAAATTTCATGATATATATCTATTTTTTAAAAACAATATATAATATATATAATTGACATTAAAATATTTTACATAATCCAAATTTTTTTTATTATTAATATCTTTTTAAGTATAGTGAATATTAATTCTTATTAAAATATTTTATTAATAACCCACATTGAATATTTTATTATATATATTAACATAGATTTTCAAATAGTTTATTTAAATGCAGTATTAAAATATTTTTGAAAAGTATAAGGTTTATACATATTATTCACATTTTTGAAATATTTTTGAAAAGTATAAAATTTACACATATTACTCACACTTTTGTTTTACTTCTAATTAATTAAACCATATTTATATTTTTAGTTGTTATTGTAATTATTTTATTTTTAAAATAAAACGATATATATCTACTCTACTTGAATACATACAAACTTACACATATTTTCATACTAATTTTTTTTATAAAATTTAAATTTAATATAATTACAAAGTTTTAAATTTTAATAAATAATAACATGAGACTCAAAATTCCAAAATTGCGGATCACACTTGTGAATGGACTAGACTATACTAGAGCACAACAGAAACATTGACTAGCTGTTGGTATACTACTATTCCAACAGTTTTGGCTCACATTTATTTGACTTGGCATTTTATATTAGAAGGCCCTAATTGATTGGCCATACCGTACGGCTCGGAAGGGAAATCAAGGCCCCTTTCCTTTATACATGACCCTTTAGGATGAAGCAATAATGGCCAATTTGTCCTTTCGCTGAAGATATATTGTATTGCAGTTGTTATATATCTGTTTTGACCTATTGGTTGCATTATGATGCTTAATTACTGGAAAGATTATTTCAGCATTACTAATTATTTATGTGTTTTATTTCCTCTCAATTATATATATATGGTAGCCTGTTTTTCTATGTGTTGTTTATTATTGATGGGAAGAACCATTAGGATCTATATTTTAGTTAAGAGGCATGATGATAGCCTGTTTTGTTATGTGTTTCTTATTTTTGATGGGAAGAACATTAGGATCTATATTTTTGTACTAGTGTTAGGATAGATAATCTTGTATTTTATTATAGGGTATTATTATTATATTGAAATTGGAGTGTATAATTTTCCAATATATTTAAGTATTAAGTTTATTTTAAATTGGGTATATTTAATGAAGATGAAGAATTGGATTTTTTTTTAATGGTTAAAAAATAATTAATAAAAAAAGAATTGTTGTCTCATAAAAGAATTTATGATCCATTTTAATGAGATGTTAATGTCTTTCAAATAATTATTGTTGTATTAAGATCATAGAATAGAAGATTGAAGGATCAACAAGAGACAACTCACATTTAATTTGAAGGATGAGGCATTTCTTTTACATATGGTTCTCTTCCAAAGATATGATGAAAAATATAGAAAGATTAATGTCTTGGAAAGAACATTGAAGAATGTCTTTTAAGACATCAAGTATATATTTAGGGATAAAATTAATTCACTTAATGGTTTGGAGGCCTTTAAAAACCTTGCTCATATAGAAATTAAAGGTTTGAAGAAGAATATTTCATAGTTGGAGATAGTCAATACCTAGTGGGAGAATGTGGCTCTCTTTGAGGAAGTTGTTCCCCTTTCGAAAAATAATGCCCTTTTATTTTGTTGAGAGCCCATTATGGAGGAGATGTCGTTCCCCCTTAACCATGATGAGTTACCCCAAATTCTACCATGAAGATTCTTAATCTATAAATAGGCTTTGCTACAATACCATGGGTCAATACAGTGGTTCCAACAATGTTGCAAAATGTTAGTTACATAAGACATTATGTAATCTTATGTTGGCTCGGTAAACATTGAAGTTAAAATAAAAATAAAAAAAATTAGGAAATAATAAATTGTATATAATTAAAATTAAAAAATTAACTCTAGACTTGATCCTTCTCAGTGCTTGGTAGATCTAAATTTAAGATGGATCTTCTTTGGTTTAATGAACACCAAGGTTTAAAGAAGGGCTATGGTCTCTTGGATCCACTTTGGTTTAATAAACCCCAAGAGTTTAAAGAAAGGATACAATCTCTAGTTGTTACAAACCACTAACTACGAAATATGAGACACTTGAAAATGATTATGAGATTGCAAACACAGTCTTGAAATAAAAGCGAGATAATTGTAGACCACTATGAAGAAATGTGATGATGTTCAAGTTACAAATTTTCTAATTAATTTTTCTACATTAGCATTGTTGATTGTAATAATGATGATGATGATGTTTTGGCACCTTCTCATATTTTGTTGGCTACTAACAACATGTTTTCTCCTAGTGTTGAGAAACATAATATAGAGATTGGAGCCTAATAATTAGGAAATATAGGCTATATTAGAGGTGGATTTGGAAAATGTGGAAAAATTAATATTGTTCTCATCTCTTACACTAAAATTGATGTAGAAGCATCTGCTCTAATTAAAAAGTCTAAGTAGAAATGAGACCTTAGGGTCTTGACATTGGTCCAAGGAGGAACTATTGTAAAGAGACATTATAGAACTCATGTAAAAAGTATTTTATTTCTTAGTGAGCATTGATAGGGAATATGCTTAGTTGTTAGGTGTCAATGAGAGTTGTGTTAATGTAACAAATCCCCTTAAGAAATGGGATATTAGAGAGAATATTTTTTGTTTATGCTAAGAAGATGGCAAAGTTATAAATTAGGATTTCCTTAGAATAGAAGTGATTACAAGTTTGTAGGAGTTGAGTGAGGAGCTATGAATTGTATTATAAATCAAATTGTGAGCTTCGAAGGAGAGAGAGGCCAAAATTAAACAAAGAAGATTAGGCCAAGAGATAGAAGCGAGAGCTGAGAGACAGAGAGGGTTCTATAGGAAGAGGAGGCCATGCAAAGAGAGCATCATGAAAAGCCAGATTGTAAGCAGCTGTTTATTGTATCTGTACATTTATTAATTAATGAGAAATCAAATTCATGGCGACTGTGTTTTGTTTCTTTTACGTGTTGAGTGATCCATAACTGAACAAATTTGATATCGGTGACGTAATTAATTGATTGCATGAATTATTATGAATGAATAAGTCTTAATATGTGATAGAAGACTTAATGACTGGGTATAATTTGTATGATTCCAGCCGGGGAATTAAACAATTGTGTGCCAAGCTGATGAGAACCATTAAGTGCGGATAAGACTTGTGTGCAGGCTCAAAATGAGAAGTAAAATCTGAATTTCGAATTCAGAGAAGTAATATGTAGTATTGTTTTGGATTGGATTGGAAAAAACGTGCAGCAAGCGTGATCATCAAATATCTGAGCGAATGAATAGAAGTAAGCTCATGAGAAGTAGCGAGTGGAGTAAACAGAGTTGCAGAGCGATGATAGTCGAAAAAAAGGAAAAATAGTAAGGCAACGAACCCGTAGAATATTTCCAAATGAAGAGGACAGATGACGAGGATTAAATCGCAAAAACCCGAGCGAAGATCAATGGTGCAAATTGAATTCGCAAGTTAAATTGGGGAATTTGTGAAGTGGACACGTGTCGGGAGGAGGATACAGGCGCACATCGCAATCGGCGATCATTATATTTACCTGTTAAGACATCACAAGTTAAATGGTGTAAGTTTCAATGCAATGAAGAGGAACCACGTGCCAGCGGGGTCCATGAGCATATCGAACATTGCGTGCGATATGGTTTAACGGTTTTCTGAAGTGTTATATTCACCAATCTAAGAAGTGATAAGTTCTGCGATATGAGAGAAGGTATAGCGGGACCATTGGACCTGGCATAGATCAACAGTGGAGATTATATTGTAGCCAAGTGAAATTTCGCATTGGCAGATATATATGTTTATTGTTAAAGTTATATGTTATTTGTGGCGAGTTGTGATAATTCTTGATTCTAATGATGCAATAAGCCAGAGTTCAAGGAGCATTGAAAGGAGTATTTAGATTGAGAAAATTTTGTGATATGTGATATTGAGTGGGGTGAAAATGTCTGATGAGGATTTGCGCAGCGGAAGCCTGGGTCACCGTGAAGTAGTCACGTACAATAGGAGAAAGTGGTTAAAGGTTTAAGAACATAAGTGTAGATTGGGATATAATGGGTTTTATGAACCTATTCGAATGTGGAAAATTCGAAGTGTATACTCTTTTACGACTATTAAATCCTGGGAACGGGTAGACAATTTAAGTTTCTGCGTATGTGGGTATGAGCGGCCTTTTGGCTGCATAAGAAATCATCTAGAAAATACCATGGATATGATGAGAATTCATTGATAGAGAGGAATACCTTTACAAAGACCAGAAACATTTTTTTTGTTCTAGGTACAATTCATTTATTTGAGTCAAAGGAAATGCAACCAAGTGTAACGATTATGTTAATTCCACTAAATATTTGATTGATCATAAAATTACAAGATTTGAAACTATTATTGTAGATAACATTGTTATTGACGTGCAATTATCATGAACTTTTGACTAAAAAGGAACCCAAGATTGCACCCCTTATTGAGTAGAAACAAAATTCCCTTCCATATCAACATCCTCATCATAAATATAAAAGGAAGTGGCTCACGAATCAACATTCTTGGCATGGTGACATTTATTCTTTGTGATCTTTATAGAAGAGGTGTGGAAGAAAAATAAAAATAGACTAATGCTAACTTCTATGGTGGATAGTGGCATGATTGATGAATAGTCATAGAAACATTTGGATGATTGTTTGAGTACTTGTTATATTTATGTCTTATTGACTATATAGCAGTATAGTTATGTTTCTAGTTGTTTATCCATTGGAATGGTTAGCTAGGTTTTGACTAAATGAATATGTCTACCGAGTTTTGGCAAAAGATGTTGTTGAAACTTATATTTGATAATTATATTGATTTTTCCAAGGATGTTTTCATAGTTCATAACTTGATGTTGATAACTTTTGGTAAAATGTGTACTGTGTTAATTGATGTGCTAGACATTTAGGGGGAACACTTCACCCATCTTTAGGAAAATGAAGTTTCATCTATTAAGCTTCATCTCCTTGAATATGGGTGAACTGTTAGGAACATGAAGCTTCATCTGTTAAGCTTGATGTCCCTGAGTATGGGTGAAGTGTTCACCTGAAACACCGAGCACATCAACCAACACAATACATTGTTTACCAGAAGTTATCATCATCAAAATGTATTGATTTTTGGACTGTGGCATTGCTCCCCCTATTTTATTTAAAGGAATGGGTGTTGGGGAGAGGCGTTATCGAATCTTTGATGAGTAAACCCAGCTTGATATGTCCATTTTTTTAATCGATTGAGACTCATTGTTTGGACCAAATAAATTTTTTTCAAGTGATTTATTTAGGAATCATTAGGATATGTAGATGAATTACTATTATGTGTCACAATGGGTGTCTCTTTGATAATTCTTGAGAGTATTTTTGATCAACATATATTAATTATAGTTGATGCATTATTGTCTAATCAACCCATCCACATAGAAAATATTTTCTTGTTTATCTAGTCGATTCATCAACTAGGGTCCCTTGGATAATAGTTTGGAAATTTTGTTTTTGATCTTATCTTATTTGCATATTTTTTTATTTACCATCATGGATTATTTCATTTATTTTAGAGTAGATCAGATTAAGGACCTTAATGGTAATAATTACTTAGATTGTTTTTTGGAAATTCTATTGTACCATGAATTAATAAATATGATATCTATTTACAAGTTATTATTTGGAGATGGCCACATTTCTTATTGTATCTAGGTAGATTTTTTCCTTTGGTGAGAAAATGTTTTCATTCTTATAAAATTAAATGGGGAATGTGTGTGATTTGATTTTTCCTCCAAGATGAGCTGAAATTGGGGGTATTGGAACTCATAGTTCATTGTATGCTCTCACCTAGTGCGAATATGAACCAATTGACATATGAATTTGACTATGTACACATTGATCATTTCACTAGAACCTTTTATGCATAGTTATGAGCGTGTTCTCTCACCTTGTGAGAATATGAACCAACTGACACATGACGTTGACTATGTTCAAATTGATCATTTCACTGCAACATTTTATGGATATTTATCGGTTTTTGGTTCCATACATGGAGAGTTTTTTCATATACCCAAATGTATATATAATTGATATGGATCTTAGTTCATTTTTTTTTGTTAGCTAACCCACTCGGGATTTGAACTAATGACCTTTTCATGTAATGTCTCTCAAATTTTTTTTTTCTAAAGCTTTTTACACAGGAATTTCATCTGAAAGGCTTCACATGTTAAGTACCTTTACTTATAATTTTCCTTTGACATTTCCTTTTTCCACCATTATTTATATAAAACATTTGTTTTATACCTTACTCTTATGGTACATGTAACTTTACATTTCTACAATTTCTATATCTATATATATATACAATAATTATGTAAGTATTAAATCAACCTCTCTTTAACTAATTACAACCTATTATCTTTTAAAATTTTAAAATTTGTGTCCCTTTGGATCCATCCCTCTTTAACTTATGATTTCATTTTATTTACTATCCTGAATTATTAACCTTAGGCTTTATTGCCAAGGAAATATCATTTGGATCTTTTCCTTTTACCATATATATATATATATATATATATATATATATTAATAATACCCACGAAGATTTATGTTCTACTATACATATCGTGCTTGTAATAAAATATGGGATTTCACAATCCAACGCTTATAATAGGCATCATCTATTTATATCATTTTTACATTGAGAATCATTATCAAGTTTTAATTTGAATAAGATTGGATTTTTAAATGAATCTCGAGGATTTCTGATATATGATTTAGACCTGATCTTTCGAGGATTTAACAGCTATGCCATAAATGAAATGTGTTTATCCACGCAAGGTTTTACAGAGTATTTTGATGGTGTCAAAACTTAGTGGTACTCTATTTGGTAGAGTTCATAAATGTCATTAAGACTTTGGCATACTTTGGCCCGTCGAATTTGATTGTTCTCGAGAGTTTCATTGTTTAACCCTAACAGGCTACGAATCCATAAGATCATGCCATCTGTAGGGTGGAGATGATCTAGGGTTTTCTCCCAATTCACTAGTTTATAAGAAATGTCTTCAATGAGAGTGAGAATTCATTTCTTCCCACTGTTTCTCCGAACCCTAGTGCTCTTTCACTCTGGAACTCAGTTCCAGTGGAGCTTTATCTTGGCTAATACCTTCTATAAATTATTATTTGCCACACCACTTTGAATTGTCTAGTTCGATTTTTTTATTTTAACCACAGAACTTCACAATCATTTTCTAGTTGTTTATTTTAGAGTGAATGAATGTACATTATGGCTCTCCGATTGCAATTTCTATGGTTCTGAAGCTTAAAGCATTTTTCGTCTGAACTTCTGGTTGTATACGATTTAATTTCCTGTCACTGTGTCTTCACACAGCGTTGTATAATTTTTCGTGCTTATGGGTAGGGACTACGATGTTTAAAATGGAAATACGATTTTGGTATAATTTCTCTTACACATATAGCCGAAACATGAAGGTTTGGGTTACACTTTTCGAGAATCGGGGGCGAAATTTTTTTTCGACAAAAGTTTGGCCGAACTTTGTAAGAGTTCGGCCGAACTTTCTTATAAAGTTCTGCCGAACTCGTGATTCCGTTTAGATTAACGGCACACTGACGGCGCGAGAAAACAGAATTTTTGCCGGAGATTGGAAAACCGGCAACAAAAGTTCGGCCGAACTGCTGAAAAAGTTCGGCCGAACTATTGTTAATAAATATATCGCCCGTGATGTAGGACTGTTTACTGGTTTGATTGTTCCCGCGTTGTTTGCGACTGTGTGCTGCTCTGTTTGCGTGTCGCACCTCCCGGCCGAGAGTGTTTGCTGCTCGATTCGTCGGATATCAGGTATGGCTATTGAACAAAAATATTATTGTTTTACACAGAAGTTTTTAGTAGGAATGAAAAGGGAATTAGAGCAATTTGTCTTTCACTATTTTGTGTAATGCTCTTTTTTAATCTGTTCATTTTTGCATTGTATTTTACTGATTTATTTCTTGTTCTTCTGCATATAAAACACTTGAATAAACCTTAAAAAAAACCAAAAATATTTGTTAATCACTTTTTTCTATTATTCTTTTACGTTTGCAAGAGTTTGTATGCAAAAAGCAGTTTACATAGAGAGAGATAAACCTGTGCATAACCAGATTCTGTCTTTTACCCTGTTCTTGGATAAAAACATGCTGTTCATAATAACATTGCAGAAGACTGCTGCTATCTCCATTTAGTGATCCAGCAAGAAACCATTCAGAAGAAAATACTACCCATAAGAGATATATCTATGGTTCACGGAGCCAATCTTAGCCGAGATAGTCTAAGAACCATATGGATGCACCAACAAATGAAAAATACACAACATGATAAACTGTAAAAAAACTGTAAAGTAGCACCGCCCAGGTAAGAGTCTTTTGACAACTGTGTGTCATGTCCAGCCCGCTGTAGCACTCCATCAGGCGAGAATACCAAGCAGTAAATCCGAAGTTGCGCAGCCACCATCACAAAAAAATGTTGTGAAAGCGCACACCAAGAGAAAACAACCCAAAACTTTTAGCTGTCATATCTGCTAAGAAGTTCCAGCCCACTGCAAACAAACCATCGAGTCTGCATCCCCAAGTAAAAAACAGAGATGTAATCACATCCCTCTTCACCCAAACTGTTGTGGAAAAAACACATCATGAGTGTGCGTTCGGTTGGCAATTACTTGTCAGGCCAACAAAAGGATCTTGTAGCCTCTTAATCAAATAAGGAAGGATGAAAATATTCAGTGATATTTCCATCCTGAATAACGTTTGCTTATTTTCATAGGATACGCCTATATTTTTCTGAGAGTAGAGTTCTAATGATTATTTAGAACAAAGTTTAAATGCCTTCCTAAAATTACTACCAAGACCATGACATCACATAAGTCACGTCAGTTCGAACAAAGAGTTACACTTATTGTATAATTGTGGCATTCCTGGATGTAATATATACTATATTTTTCTGCCCCTTAAACTCTGCACTTTACAAAATTTACAAAATCTCTACATTAGTTGCAGATAGTTCTTTTCAATTACGCCCAAGTAGGTCAACCATTTTTTTTCAATTAAAAACATGCACTTAAATGAGTCTATACTGAGGATTGGCTTAGTATCAGCAAAATCTCTCTTGCCTTCAGGCTGAGAGGCAAGTAGAATTTCTTCCCCAAGCGGTTCACAATGCTCAAAATTTGTTCCTGCTAAACTGTCATTAGTATTTCATGCTAAGCACATGTTTCAACATCCACTTAGAAATCAGAGAAAAATCCCAAATTCACTAGTCACTAAACACAAAGGAAGATCACTAATGCCAAGACCATGACATTGATATGTATTTGCTTCTCTCGCTGCACAGCTGAGAGTATGTATTTAGCATATTCTTCGCCTTTGCGTTGGTTTCATATTTCTTTCCAAAAACAGCCTTCAGCCCCTGCTTTGAAAATTCATGTACAACAGTATTATTTTCACGATATATATGTTTATAAGTAATAACTGCAAAAACAGTTTTTAAATTCTCAATTCTGCAAAGCCAATGTGAAACCTCCTTATTTCAACCTCCTTATTTGCACATTCATATTCAACATTTTTTTATGAACAAATGACACCAATTGTGTTGTGAATAATTCTGTCAAATTTAATGTATGCATTGTATGTTCTGAAGACTCCAATGTAATGGATGCATTGTATGTATTTTTTTCTTGTATATTTTTATGTTGTTTGTCATAGTAATGGCATATAGTGTATGAAGTTTTAAATTGTTTTTAAATTATTTTTATTATGTGTTGTATGTGATTTTTATTGAAAATGTTTTTTTTTAATTTATTAATTAAAAAAAATTATTAGAAAAATTATTGCTTTAAGCCTTAGAATTTACAATCAAAATTAGAAAATGTATTTTTATCTAAACTATTTATGAAAAGTTTAATATTGCTTGATCTTCTCTACCATGTCCTTTTTACATATATCTAGAATAATTTATTTGTATAGTTTTTGGTTTTTTGTAACATTTTACTGCCATAATCAAAATCTATAGAATAATAATCTAACAAATTATAATATCTTGAAATGGAGCAAGCCAACTCAAATATAGTATTGCAAATCCCTGGCTAAGTTAGATGAGGAGGCTATGTATTACATATGGTTTTGAATGAGCATTTGGACTCTTTAGATATATATTAGATGAGGAGGCTATGTATTACATATGGTCTTGAATGAGCTTTTGGACTCTTTATATATATCTAAAGAGTCCAAAAGCTCATTCAAGACCATATGTAATACATAGCCTCCTCATCTAATATATAAAACTTTAATCCACGTGCTTAACCTTAACATTGACACAAATGGAATTTACAATTTTACTCACTGCTTTATGATAGAAAAATATGTGGATGAATATTGCCCACATATCCAAAGTCAAAAGGGATAGATTAAAAAGGGATGCGCTCCGGTCATCTATAAAAGATAAATTAAAGAAGCATGACATATTAGTAATGCAAATTAGATATAGGTACCAATTATATTCATATAACACAACAAATAGATGATTCAATAAAATGTCACATAGAAGTCATTTATCTCATGGGCCTTCAACTTAATTTTTAAATTATATATCTAGCATTACATTAAGCTATAGGAGATAAATCAAATAAGCATTTGAATGTAAATTAAACATGTGTAATAATTATGTCCTTTAGTTTAATAAATAGATAATAATTTGAAAATGCCATATCTAAGCTATATTTCATCTAAGTAGCTTTCAATTTAAACTTATATCTAATGTTAAATTATATAAAAGAATAACAGTATCCAAACTTGAAAAAAAATATTTAGAACTTTAGTATATAAAATGTGACATATAATTTTGATAGAGAGCCACACAAAATTGCAAATTCATACCTTAACAAAATTGTTAGATCCTTTTAAAGAAAACGTGTCATATAATCAACTTTCATCGAAATATATGATATTTACTCAACCCAATTTTATGAAAAATAGTATACCACTTTTTACATTTCACATAATACAAATAGATAAATATTACTTTTAAGTATTGTTATAAAGATTTAACTACCCATAGAGAGATGGCCAAGTGATTGAGACACGGCATCATCACAATAAAAAACCAAGTACAAATTTTAGTAATCCTAGAATCATGCTTTACATAAGGTAAAATTGGGGAGCTCATGACTTGTACTATAGATAAAAAACATTTACCCTTACCAAAAAATACATGATAAAAATTGAGAAACTACATAAGTTTAAGCTTAAGGGTATATAATCCCTCTTGCCTTCCATATAGATAATGAAAATGATTGTTCCAAGTCTCATGTTACTTCTCATGTTATTTTATAAACCTTGAGGGGAAAGAAAATAGGAGGGAAGAAATGTAAGAAATATAAAACATAATAAAACACAACGTAAGAAATAGAGAACATAATGAAACACGCACATACATATATCTCTAGACAATCAACACAATTATTTTCCTATGAATCCTTATGGAGATGTGTTCTGTGCAAATGAGCTCAGAATCTGTTTCTTTAGGAAATCTAGTAGAAAAACACTAAATGTAACATGTCGTACTCTTTTCTAAGGAAAGACAGTGAGTCAAGAAAGAGGTAAATCTCCAGAGTTGGCTGTGTCTCCCGTGTGTAATGCTTATAGCAAACTAGAATTTCAGCTTTCTCTCTCACTCTGTTTCTAACAGTATTCAACTATGGAATAAATACAATAATACTAAATGAATTTATTCCCAGCGGCTAAGTATTTAACATAGTTTTGATAGCCATTTAGCTTGTAAGATATGACTTTGTCAACCATTAAATTGGTTTCAGGATTTTGACCTTTTAGAGTCTTTGTTAAAATTCAACATGTAGCTAGCTTGCTATGCATGAGTAATGGGGCTAAAATGATATTCTCTCATACCATGGTGGTCAACATGATAGGTCAACTTACTAAAGGCATAAATTTTGAATGAACTTCATTTGATGTTTTTCTTGCAACATTGGATATGTCTTTAAGTGTAGAATAATGGTCAAGATTTCGGCACAAGGGATAATCGTTTGACCCCCAGAAATGTCATTTAATACCTCAAAATGACTCCAAAAGGTTTTAGACCCCAATTCTCCACCCACCATTAAAATGACCCTACAAGTTGATTCTTTCAGTTTTTTCACTCTATAAGCATCAAAATATAATATGATAAATAATATAATTATCAAATCTTATAATATTATACGATCTTATAATATTTGAAACCTAAGGTCTTTCCCATACCAAAGTATGTTCTTTTAAAACATGTTTTCTTGGTGATATGGGTGATTTAGAAATGATTGGGAGAGAGAAATTCCTCATTTAATATATACAATATGTTTGGTAGGCAGGTTAAACAAAAGGATTTTGGGAGGTTTTCATTAATATTTAGTGTTAATAAAGGTGTTGTCTAATATCATCCCCCTAGGGAAGCTAAATTGGAGATCATCATGGAAATGAAGTGTTATGTACCATGAATTTCTAGGTTCAAATCTCCTAAGTGTACTAATTTCCACATGCTATGGGTGGAAAGGTTCAACTAGGGGTTATAATAGTAGCGATGGAAAACAACCTCACATCACATGAGTATGAGATTGGCCCAATTATTGATTTCTCTAGTAAAAAATAATGTATTCTTTAATATCACATGAACACAAGTGCTATGAAATAGGTTGATTAAGTGTAGACCCCATGGATACATACACTTGGTTTATTCTGAAGTTAAAAATAGATAACATGGGTGGAAAGGGTGTGAACTTAAAGAAGACAAGAAACCACATGGATATGTTTGTACATGTTTCTGTTTCAATGGAAGTTCTTAAAATGGCATGAAAATGGATTAGAAACACTTTCTTAGTTAGACTATCTCCATCTATGCTCATATTCGTATTCATCCACATATATAAAATCCTAATTTAATTTGACCATCAGAATATTCGTCTCTCTATCTATGTGTGTGTGTGTTTGTGTGTTTATGTATTAGTCATTGGTCATTCCTTGCCTATGCATCCACTCCTTCCTAATATTGATTGACTATTGGTCCTTCTAAATCTTTGCACAAATATGTTCGTGGGTTATTGTCATTTTCTAATCAAATAGAAATGAATCAAGGTTAGGTATCAAATAAATGATATAGCTCCTTGTATGTTCCACCCAATGACAATTATATTACATTGTATACAATTCTAGGGTCTTTATGCGGTGAAGCATAACCATATATTTCATGCCCTTCCCCATATTAAGCACCATTCCATTCCATTCTATACAATTATCCCTTGAGAAGCATCACATGTTGCATCTTTGATTCTACTCAATTTTTTGGTGCGACCATCACCTTCACTTCCAAGTGAGAATTGTTGGATTACCATAATTGTTTATCAATGTCGAAACAATGTTTTTTATCATTCATAAATAAATATAGCTTTAATAATACATACATATGCATTTAATTAGCCAATCTTTGTATGTTTTATTAAATTAAATTCATTTCAACCATCCATATTTTTGGGCCACTATTCATTTTTGAAATGAAACTAATTGTTTCCTATCTACATTAATTTATATGGAACAAATTACATGTAATTTATCTAACATTCCTCCAATTTTCGAGGAATTTATTTGAGGTTAGAAAATGAGGCCATTATTACCGAAAGGGATTTTACAAATTTATATTTTATAAAATGAATTATGGGGGGCATATTGAGATGGTTATCTCACTTTTTATTGATTCTTCTAATATTCCTAGAATTTTATGAAAGAAAATATGAATTTGAAATGTTTGTATAAATTTAATGAGGATCCATGAGTTGATTTGGAGAAGACCATCATCACTTATGTCTATATTGAGACAGGGAATCATCACAATAAAAACCAAGTACAAATTGTAGTAATCCTAGAATCATGCTTTACATATAAGGTAAAATTGGGGAACTCATGACTTGTACTATAGATAAAAAACATTTACGCTTACCAAAAAATATATGATAAAAATTGAAAAACTACATAATTTTAAGCTTAAGGGTATATAATCCTTCTTGCCTTCCATATAGATAATGAAAATGATTGTTCCAAGTCTCATGTTGCTTCTCATGTTATTTTATAAACCTTGATTGGAAAGAAAAATAGGAGGGCAGAAATGTAAGAAATATAAAACATAATGAAACACAACGTAAGAAATAGAGAACATAATGAAAAAAACACATACATATATCTGTAGACAATCAATACAATTATTTTCCTATGAATCCTTATGGGAGACAAGCAACCCTAAAAAGTAATGATGCTCTAGACTCCTTTTTCCCTAGGAAATCCTTATGGGAGAAAAACAACACTAAAATGTAAACATGCTCTACTCTCTCTTTTCTGGTATGGAAAATATGTGAGCACAAAGAAAGAGGTAATCTCTCTAGAGTTAGCTAAGACTTTTAGCGTGTAAGGTTGCTATAAAACTTAACTTCATACATTTTTCTCTCTAACTTCACACTCCTAGTTGTATTTTCAACTATGGAACAAAATACAATAACACAAAATGGAACTCTTATTCCTCCTAGTGGCCAAGTATTTAACATAGCGTGATAGCCAATTAGGTGTAAGATTTGACTCTGTCAACCATTAACGAGGTTTGTGATTTTATACCTTCTAGAGTCTTGTTAAAATTCCACATGTAGCTAGCTTTCCATGCATGAGTAATGGGGCTAAAATGTCATTCTCTCGTACCATGACTTGGTCAACATGATAGGTCAACTTACTAAAGGCATAAATTTTGAATGCACTTCATTTGATGTTTTTCTTGCACCATTGGATATGTCTTTAAGTGTAGAATAATGGTCAAGACTTTGGCACAAGGGATAATCGTTTGATCCCCATAAATGTCATTTAATACCTCAAAATGACTCCAAAACTTTTTAGACCCCAAGTCTCCACCCACCATTAAAATGACCCTACAAGTTTATTCTTTCAGTTTTTTCACTCTATAAGCATCAAAATATAATATGAAAAATAATATAATTATCCAGTCTTATAATATTATACAATCTTATAATATTTGAAACCTAAGGTATTTCCCATACCAAAGTATGTTCTTTTAAAACATGTTTTCTTGGTGATATGGGTGATTTAGAAATGATTGGGAGAGCGAAATTCCTTGAATTTAATATGTACAATATGTTTGGTTCATGACACTAAGCCAAGAATTTTAAATTCAACTGACTTTTAATATAACCAACTAAATCCTTGAAAAAAGGAATATAACAATTTATGTTAGGGTTATGGATTTAGGCATTGAAACAACACACCATGATATTTCAAATTTAAAAATAATGGTTTGAGTCCTAGGTAGCTCAGAATGCTATTTGTTTTCAAAATAAGGATGCATTCCCATTTTATTCTCATGATTAGGTTGTAATCATGAGGCTCTCGCTCAAGAGTGTACCTTTCCAAAATCTTGTGACGTCTTGTCACAAACAAAACCATCAAACTGAAAACACATCATGCAAGAAACATAGCTTGCTGACATATCATTTTTCTCCTTCAAAGAAAAAAAATTCACATCATGTGAATATCTCCATGTACTCTTACATATTGGTGTACAAGACCATCAACCAAACACAAATCGACAAAACATTTGGCTCAACTATGCCTTGTATTAACTATGCCTTGTACATGGTTGCCTTTAACCCTTTACTTTCATAGCACATTTTCATCAAAAATTTGGACCTTATTCCTCTAGTGTGTCTTTCAAAAGCACGTACACATTCATTTTGAGAGAAAATTGAAGACAGAAACCAATAGCTAATTCTTCTAACTAACCTTGACTAAAATGAGCTAAATTGTACTTTGATACCAACTTGATTTTAATATGCACAAACTAGTTTTATTGGGCTATCTCCCTCATTAGTTAAATAAAAATGTGTTTAGGATCGTCTAAAGTTAGCCAATTGGGAAGGGGTTTGTGTCAAGCTTTAAGTGTATTTTGTGAGAAATTTATGAGTTAATTAGCTTTTAAAAACTCATGTGTACAAATAAAATGCTAAATTTTTATTTAGGAAATTTTTTTCCTTCGATCCAGATTCCGATCATTGGACATGTAAGAGGAAGAAAGAGGGAATTCACTTTTCAAATTCTAGACCTTGTCTAAACCAAAATAAACTAGAGGTTTTGTTTTCAAATACATTCACTTATTTGGAAAAGTTGTAGCTACCAAAAGTCCATATGCCAATCTACCTCCCAAGAAATACATTTAGTACACCACTGGTTAGTTTTTTGTCTTCCTATATTCTTTATCAACCTCTTCTAGTGATTCTTGAAAGGTGGATACTTAAATCCTTCCTAAAAATTTGAGCTCTAAAATGAGAAGACATACAAGGTCATTTTAAGTCATTCTTCTATCCAATTATAAAAACCAAGTGAATATTTCTACATATTTTTTTCTGTCCCATAAACTATACAATATATGTGGAGTTGCCTCGCCCTAAGCGAGATGTTTAACAAACATGATAATAGAGAAACAATTAGTGACATCACCAAAAGATGTAGCCTCTTCAAGGTATCATATCCTCTCATCAAGGTCAAGAATCTATTCACCAAAAATGTCCTATGGAAATGATGGTTTAAGAAACAAAACTAGATAAAAACCTTCAGTGAGAACAACAAAATCTAAAATCTCTTCATCTTCAATCTGCCCGTAAAGTTAAATTACATGTCTTGATCCATCTATGGTAAATAAATCAAATAGTTCTATCAATTCCACCTTGCAACTCTAAGAGACATTGAATTAAATTTCATCTCAAGACAGGGCTTTGAGAGGACACTCTCAAAGCCAACCTTCGTTATGGCTTTGAAACACATGGTAAGTATCAAGACTTAGCAACTTTATTTGCCTGATTTTGCCTAAATGAATGCAAATTTCCTTGTCATTTGGCTTGCGACATTCATAATTCATGCTTATGGAACATGATTGGTGTTGCAATTGTGATAACATTTGTTGTGTGCAGAAGCTAATAAAAAATGATCGAAAATGACATTTTTGCTCTGTTTTTTTGAAGATTTAAGGAAAATTACACCAAGTAGCTTCCAACCTCATATGACCATCATGTCAAACTCATCTCAGAATATTGTCCAAGTAAGAGCCACTTAAGCAAGCAATCTAGTATACATGACTTCAATTTCAATTAGCAGCAATGACAGTTCTAAGTATGGTGCAAACAGTGCTCCAGATCCTCAATGGGGCATGTTTGATGACAATAATTTGGGGAGTGAGAGAGGGAGATGGTAGGAGAAAAAAATCAAGGAATCCACGGGAAATTGAAAAATATATAACTAATAAGGTGGAAGACATTTGTAACCTAAGAGAGAAACCTGTTAGGAAATGGGTGAAGTTGGTATTACACACCCAATTGGACAACCTCGAGGAGAAAACATTTCTCCCACTTTATTTGTTGGCGTAACCTAGTAAGTATTATTCACTAGCATGTATTTTGTAAAGGCCTTGTCCTAGTTCCCATTCAACTCCATCCACCAGGTTGTAGAGGATTCCAAGCCTAATTTCATGAAAAGTAAGTTGGGGATGATCACATTGACCTGCTTGATGACGTGTCTATAAAGATTAACTACCTTGAACTATTTTTTTGCATAGGGAAAGAGACACATTCCCATGTCTGAGCATGAAAATGTTATTTGATATTGTTAATGCCTCTAGTGTTTACTTCTACAAGTTCTATAGGCAGAGTCTGTAAAGGGCCAGGTAGCCTCTGGATCTCATCTTTTATAAAAGGTGACATATCTAGTAAATGCCCCTACAGTCAATCTTTGGAATAGATCTAAATAGAAGTTCTTCATTTTAATATCCACAAAACACAACAACTTTAAGGTAAACTATGTACATGTGTCATTTCTCCCACAAACTAAAGTGTATAAGTGGTAAATTTTATACCAAGTGTGCTCCCACCATGTAAAGTGCAATTTGGTGACCTTATCATTTTTATAATTTCTTTTTCGATTAAATTTAGTTTCACACATGATCAATTATTGCTTTGAAAGTTGTGTTCTACATAATTTGTGTACACTAAATTACAAAATGATTTTTTGAAATCTATTTTGTGTAAATATCGACCAATAGATATATATCATGGAGGATGAACGACGAAGATCAGCCAAATCCCATATGGAGGTTCAGGGATCGGGGGATGTTCACGGTATTTAAATATAATCTTAAATCTCCATACATGTGTGTACATATGGAATTTATTTTTTTATTAACTTTGTGAGTTAAATTAGTTGTTAATAAGTTTCATATTTTAATTTTTAGGAGGCAAGAGGAGAAGGGTTTCTACTCCATCCATGGAGCGTGGCCAAGGTTCAACCGGTCGAGGTATGAGTGGTAGCAGGTTGCGGGAAGGGGGTGATATTTATTCCCCCGAAGGCCAATCAACAGCTGCTGGTTCTCAACAGGGTCACTGTGGGTCTGGTTCTCAGCAGCGTCATTCTGGGTCTGGTTCTCAGCAGGGTCATGTTGGAGAAGATGTTAACCAACAACATCAAGGTTGCCATCAATTTCAATATTTTTTCATTAAATTTGTACAACTTTTTTGACACGTGTTTTTTCTAATATACGAAATTTTATATATATTGATGCAGAGGCTGAAAATGTTCAAGCCAGTGGTCAAAATAGATGCAGGGCAACGCACTACATTCAAGAAGAAGGTTTTCAACCCAGCACAACTTATCCGGCTGAGATTACTGATATACCATGGGAAACCAACATGGAAAAATGCACCTTACAAAGGTGTGAAAGCCTTCATGTAAAATTGCAAAGAGATCTCCTAGCTTTGTCTCTACCTGCTGAGAGTAGACAAAGCCTTGAAATAGTTACACATTCATTGGGTGAAATGGTAAAGGTGTACATAAATTTGGGGCCAACGACTGATTCGTTTGTAGAACTGATGAGAAAGAGAAAAGAAATAGTGATAGGTCCCGATAAATGGCAGGACATAAAACAAAAAGTTACAAGAGCAGATGCTAAGTCAATGTTTAATTATAAGGAAGGGCCAAAAAGAAAAATGTTGAAGGTGCAGTATTTCAAGCACCCAAACAAAGCTGGTTATTTGTATGATCGACATCTTGCGGCCTTTGGAAGGCTTCCATGGAACGATGAGGTTCCTGTTTATTTTGCACAAATTTTTTATGCAGAATTTTTTTTGGGTATGAAACCCGACTACAATGACCTTCCTTTAGAATTTTTTGGCCCGGGAGAGGTCGATTATATCAATGTAAGGGCGCTAAGCGAGATGTGGAGTTGCCTCGCCCTGATTCGCCATTGGTGAGTCGACCGTTTCGAGTCGAAACCCTGCGATCAGAGATGGATGCGACTTCTCAAATAAGTCAAGAAGCAAGAGATGTTATGATCGACAATGTTCATAGCGGATTGAGTGGAGTCAATATTTGTTTTAATCGACAAAGAGCACGTGAAAATGCACGTGCCAATTTTGTTTATCGTACAGATGAGGAGATTTACAACATGAATGTTGAAGATCTCCGAACATATGCAATAAATTGTCGCAATGGTCTGCAAGACCTAATTTTTCATGAGGAAGAGGGCACCTGAACGGTATGTGTTAGTGACCTTAGGGTTTGAAATTATATTTACATATACATGTGTACAATTTGTAATAAATACATGTGTATGTACATGTATACATTTATTTGTATGTGTACATTAATCTAACAAAAATGTATGATTATATGTTAAAACACCATTTGTAGTTCTGAGGCATGATGCGTGATGAAAAAGTTAATATTACATTCGGGACCTCCGGTTCAAACGATGCAGATGGGTCTGACCATCATGATATGTTGGCACATGTATGTTAGTGTTTTTTAAGTGACTCTAAAATAAATAATTGTTGCCACAGATGTACATGTATGTATATATATAATTTGATAAAATGTTTTAACAGGTATTGATTCCATCTGATGTTTTTGGGATGGTGGTACCTTCTTCTTCCTTAGGAGATATACCTTCTACTTCATTGGGAGATGAGCCACAAGTATGGACAATTTTTCACAAGTTTAAAATTTATGTTTAAAACTTATATATATATATATATATTTCACAAGTTTAAAATTTATGTTTAAAAGTTTTATATATATATATATATATATTATACCTCAAAAAGTTCCATTAAAAATTGAGATATATATATATATATATATATATATATATATATATATATATATATATATATATATATATATAGAGAGAGAGAGAGAGAGAGAGAGAGAGAGAGAGAGAGAGAGAGCTCTATATTTTGAATTATTTAAAATTTTTTGAATTTAGGTTCCTATAGAAGATTTCTTTAATCCGTGGACTCTAGCGACGGAGATAGGAACATCCACAGCATTTGAACAAGTTGTCTTTAGTTCCTTTTTTAATATTATTGAAAATAAGTTTATATATGTAGACGTGCATTTTCATTTGAAAGTTTTTAATTTATATAAATTATTTATATATATTTATATTTATATTTAATTGTACATGTATATTGTACAGTTTACCACTGCAGATGTTCCTATGGGAGAACTTGTTCATCAAATGGAGAGGGAACCTTATGAGGTATTGCATGATTTTTTTGTTATATTTTGTTTTTTACATGAAGTTCTAGATATATACATATTCTCATTCATTTTTAAAACTTCAAATTTTAATGTTCGAGCACATGTGCATTGTGTATGTAAGTTTCCCATTCACATGATAGGGCGCGGACTGAGACCCTAGTAGGGAAGATGCTAGATCCGTCTCCATTTGATGGACATGATTTACAGTAGATTTGATTTCAAAATTTAGATGGCTTTAAAATTTGTTAAACTTGATACAGTTTGATACTTGTGAGATTTACAATTTTTGGACATATTTTACTACATTGTTAATATATTTTGTTTTATTTAATTTTTGGATGGTTTTAGTACTTTTGGCATGTGAATGTGAAGTAATGTTGTCATCTGAATTACATTTGGCATGTGATATTTAATGTTAAATGTTTTTGCTGGATAGTTGAATTATAATTGGCATGGCATGTGAAGTTTTTAAAACTACATGAATGATAGAATGTGAACCTACATTTGCACATGTGGTAAATTGAAATGTTACTTGTAACAAGACAATCCCCATTGATTTCATTGTATATGTTGATTTGTAATTTGATATAATTGCATGTATGATGGTACATTACTTGTAAAGTCATTGGATTAATAGTGTTCATTGATTTCAGTGTAAGCACAACAAATTATTGACAATGTAGAACGATTTTTGTGTTATAATAATTAAACCTAATAATATTGGAGAGCAAGAGAGACTTGAGGTATGGTGTTTACTACAAGAGTTCGAGCTAAATATTTAAATGGTGTATGATTTATGATTTTTACTTTCTTTTTAATATAATCGATACGGAAAGATGACAAAACTAATAAGGGTGACAATAAGAATAGAAGAAGAAAATAGTTTAAGATTGATCACAATAAATGCTATTTGTAATTGATTACATTCTAATTGCTATTTGTAATTGATTACATTCTAATTATTCACATTCTATCATTCAATATTATTACATTGTTACTTTGCATTCAAAAAATTTATTTGATCATTTTCCATTATTAAAGTTATTCTACAATATTTATCATCTCAACAAATTGAGGTAACTAAGAAAATTTAAAATTAAAATGACTTGATAAATCTCAAACATATTTAGCCTATTTAAAATGGTTATATTAATATTAGATGTATTTACATATTATTGATAAAATTAATCATATGTTTCTCATATTATCGATAGTTTTTCCTTGGTTGCACACGACTGAAACCAACTTAGATCCATCTTAACTACGGATCTATCAAGCACCGAGAGGGATCAGATATCTTGAGGTGCAAACCTTTCTTCAAGTTTTGCACTCAAAAAAGAGGTTTTCACCTATAGATATTTGATCCCTCTCGGCGCTTGATAGATCCATAGTTATGATGGATCTAGGAAAATAACTTTCTAAAAATAAGTAAGGGAAAAGCAGCATAGGGAACAATTAGGAGTAAATTTAGGAATATGTGATAGTTGGGTGAGATAAAATCATATATTTTAATAAAATAATGGGAATTTGTAGGAGAGACAAATAGTGGATATGACATGTATTTTGGTAAATAATCAAATTTATGGAATTAAACAATTAATTATTTTTGTATGTGAAAACAAGATTCACACCTAATCCTCACCTAAAAGACTAAATTAAACACATTATTATTAAGGGGACGAGGATCTTTCTAGGTTTTGAGCTCCCCATTGTTAGATGGGTGTCGTAATGGCATTCCATGTATTTTTGTGAGAACTTATGATATTGTGATATTCTAATTACGAAATAGTGATCTTGAGTACATGCTGGATAATGTAGTAGATAGGAACTTTTTGATAAGGGGAGATAAGGGATGTGACCAAATTCCTATCAGTGAAAAAAAAATTCTTCACCTTCCTATAATTCCATTGTAGCTTTGGGGGCCAAAGGTAAGAAGAGTACCTTGGAATTTATTGGGTGAAAAACCAAGTGGGTCACCAACTTTGGTCTACTGCATTAGAATTCATTAAAGAATTGGTCATTGGAGCTGCTTCAAGCTAGGAGTGAGCATCGTCACCAACCTACATTGAATATTTTACACTCCCTAGGGTGAATGATACTTTAAATTGATTGACAGCCTAAAACTTTTGAATTTTTTCGAATGCCAAATGATCTTACAGAGCTAGTATTTATAATATCCTAGTAGGTCATTTGGTGACAACTTTTACCGGAAACTTGAAACAAAGAGAATCTATCCTTGGCTAGGACATCATGTAAGATGCCTACCATAAATAGTAAAATTGTACTTAAAAGCTAAGATTTGGGCAAGTGGGGAAAACCACTTGTTATCTCGTCCCTTGGAGGCTAGGCCATATGGGGACCGAATCTGACCTTACAAAATAAAGTGAAATAATTTGTACCATACGGTCGGAAAACATATACAAGAACAATTAATATACAAGAAAAATTAATTTCGTTCTAGATATATATATATATATATATATATATCCAATACATATAACATTTTTCATCAATGCACATGTATAGAAAAACTACTTTCAGTTGATACTAGAGCACGTGCTTGTACCCAAACAATTTGTAACATGTGCAAATCACAAATAACATAAGTAGCTCAATTTTTAGTTGAGTATTGGAAGTTATAAAACATATTTAATCCAAATATAATAAATTGTTGGACACTTCACTCAAAAAAATTCTAATGGAATTCCATCTTCAATAATCCGTTCATGATCGGATTTTGACATTTTCCATTTCTTAATTTTCGATTTTTTCTTTGATTGAACTTCTATCAACTTTATGCGTGTTGCACACACCAAGTGACTATATTGAAAACTTATGGAATCAGGTTCATAGTCTTCAAAGTAAACAAAGTCTCCACTTTGATGAGTTTGTCTGAAAAAATAACCTTTCATTATAATAGACCCTCTGTCATATTGAAATCCATGATCATTATAGTTTTGTAATAATTTCATTTTTCGTTCAGTGCAACACATCAAATAATACTTCACAATTTCATCGTTGTCAATAGGTGCAATTACAGCAAAAACATCTCCTGCACAATAAAATAAACTTAACAAAATTATACATGTTTAAATTTATTTATATATTTTTAAATCATTATAAAGTAATTCAAATGTTACCTTCTCTAACAAGATCAGAAACTCTATCACCATCGGATGATATTGTAGTTTCCTCTGATTGCATTTCTTCAAACATTGCAACATACATTTTTCCCTTTGTATTTAGCTCTATATGTTTCCAATCGTTCACATACATTTTGTTTTCACAAACGTCATTGGATTTTGTGTTGTCTATGCAAACATCACAAAAACAAAAATATTTTCTTTTATCCAATGCAAACACATTTCTGGACAACTTTGTTTGAATTGAATGCAATTTTCGAGTCCCTTTTATTGTTTCAACGTCATTTCCAATTGATCTATCTATGTCTTTGATTCCAATATGCCAGAAAAACCTTTATATGGAAAATTAGAAAAAGAATTTTTAAATATGATATCAAAATAAAATTAAAAATAATCATTGCGTGATAAATGTACAATGTTTAAAATTAGATTTCCAATATAAATTAAATTGAATGTACCTTCGCACTTCTCTTGATGGGTTTTTCTCATGGCTTAGAGCAGCGATGCACCATTGAACAACTTCTTCAGTGTTCACAAATCGGCGTGCAGAGTGGTTCATTTGATATCTTCGAAGTACTTATTTTATGCATGCTCCTGCACCGTCATGTTCTCCTTTTCCATGGCCAGTCTCGAAGAAATTCCAACAATGTTTAATGTAGGTTTTCTTATGAAGACAACACAACCAAAAGAATGATCGTGCAGATTTGAATTGACCTGCGCATCCGTCTGACCATATCCAATGTTCATTGAATGTTATTCCATGATTTTTCAATAAATCATAAATTCTTCCAAAACAATGTTTTACAAAACATGTATCATGTGTACGATCGTCACTGATATAAAAGTGATATTCTTTAATGATATGTCGATTTTCACTCGTGCTTTCTATATGATCGACATTTTGTTCAACATTTCTATATAGAATATGGACGAGCATGGAGACTTGGTCAGAATGATAGTATTCACTCTGAATTTCTTTTTGTGGAACAAATGTGTAGTTTTCTGCAAAATCAATCACTGACAAAATGGTCCCTGGTGGAAAAAATTCACTAGATTTTTTGAATTGCAAGTCTTGCCATCGAGCTCTATGGGAATGCTTGGTGTATTTGTAAATTTATGCCTCAAACTTTCTCAAAAATCTATCAAAAAAATTTCGTCTTCTCGTAATTCGATTCTTTTAACACTATTTGCACCTTGAATCGATGTACCGATATATTCATATCTCTTCCATTTCACTTTCATGTTGGACAATTATTGATCATTTATATCAATACGATATTTTTTTTGAAATTTAGTCAAATTTCCACAATCATCGCATTTTTTACCACCAACACATTTCTTTTTGTAAAATAGTTCATCGCTTTCTCTTTCACATAGAATTTGAGATATGAATTAACGGATAGTGGAAGGAGGAGGTGAATCCTTCCATAATGTTCTACCGAAATCAAGGAATGTGTCATAATATAACTCAAATTCCACATGATAACGGCAGCAACAAGTGTCGCGTACGGTGATAGGTTTTACATACCATGGTTTTTGTTGAACAAAAGCACTGAGTGAAACATGAATTTGACGATTCTCTTCTTTGAACTTGTTGAATAACTCTATCTAAGTGGTTTCCAAGAGATGTTTGTCATGTTCTTCGTACTGATTTCGTGCTATTCTTCTTCGCATTACATGTCTTGCAGTTGGTGAAACACGCGAATTGTTCTTCCAATATTCATATATCAATTTTTTAACATTTTCTCCAAGTCTATCTTTGTATGGTTGCCTAAAAATAGCTCTCCAACAAGCGAGTTCATCGTTTACGTCTATTTGCAGTCGAAATTTTCGATGTTTGTGCGGAGTTTTTCATGAGGTTCCTAGTGCTCGTGCCATAGATGTTATCAAACGATTCTCTTGAGTACTTGGTGAAACCATTGCCATCTATATTCCTCTACGTACATTTGAAACATCTTTATCTCTAGATCTCTTAATTGACTTTATAGCACTACTCATATTTTTTATCACCTCTTCCTTCATTTTTTTTATCTTTGGTTGATTTTCGAATACCCAATAGTGTCGTCACTTCTTTTAATTTCCTTGATGATAGGAGACCTTTCAACATTTGAGCCTAAACTGTCACTCGCTCATTTAAGAAATAATTTTCAAAAATGTGGTTCACACGATATCGTATAACATGATCAGGTTTTTTATCTCCATATGTGTGAGTGTCAACATTTTCTAACATCTCATTATCGATAGTGATTTCATCTGTACATATTCGAAAAAATAGTACATATTCAATAAATCACTAAATTAATAAATATGTCAATAAATATTAGGAATATTTTAAATATATCAATAGATCATAATATATACATTTACATACCTGCTTCAATTTCTGCTTGAGGTTGATTTTCCTCTTCAATATTTGAGAGGGCTTCTAACTTTCTTTTGCGATATTGTCTAGTCTCTTCTCTACGTGCCTCGGGGTCTCTTTTTCGATCATATTTTCTCGCACAAGTTCTTTTATTTCCCATGATAATAGGGTATGAAGTTCAAAAAATTTCCTTCAAAAAATTGGACAATAACTCAATTACAAAAAATATTACAAAAGATTTCATTTAAAAAAATTCAGTGTAAATTTTTTGCAAAAAAATCATATTCCATTCCAAAACACTTTAAAAAATTCAAGAGAAAAATGTCTTATAAAAATGAAACGAAGCTCAAAAGATTTACTTCAACTCAAAACACATACATACCTCCAAGAAATGTCTTTTGAATGTACTTCCAAGAAATTTTTTACAATTTTTGCCAAAATCACGCCGCCTCTAAGAAATGTCCTCCAAAAAAATTCTTTAAACCCAAAATTGTAAAATCAACCAAGAAATGCTCTTAAATCCAAACTTTGAAGAAATTTTTTTGAACCCAAACCAAGATCTTTGTAAAATGAGAAGAAGTGTGCGAAATGTGCGAAAATTGTGAATCATTTCGCGGCAATTTATATTGACACGAAATGTGTTTTAGTAGGGGGCTCCGTAAAAGTCTCCGGCCGACGGAGAGTTATACAATAGTTCGGCCAAACTTTTGATCAAAAGTTCGGCCGAACTATTAAGACGTTATATTTAACGAGTCTTAAGCGGAAAACATAGTTTGGCCGAACTTTAATAAAAGTTCGGCCGAACTAACGCGTCATCAATTACGCAAAAACTAGGCTCTGAATATGGTTCTGCAACTTTGGACTGATTAAACTCCATGAAAGGTTGTTAATTAATTGTCATAACCAAGATGTCACGCCTCCCAAACCCAGGTTCTTACCCAATCTCATAAGTTAGATATACTCGGCTTTATGCGCTAGCTAACAACAAAACTGCTTATTGAATCCATTTCAAATTCATCCAGTTAACCAGTATTTACTTCTATTGAGTAATTATAGGCAGATAGGAGAATACAAAAATTTCTCAGACTTTCCAGTTTGCAAGCCTTATAAAATTTCCAACATTGGAAAGTGCAGCATCGAGATATAGATGTATGCCTCCTCGCATACCGCGATCTATACTTAGTTAACCTCCATGGCTCCAACTACTTTCCCCAGTAGTTTACATGGAAGGTAACCAGATGCTCTGTTCCTTGTATTTTTACATATGCGTGCAATCTTCCCTCACACAACTTTTTATCACACCATGGTTGTGCAAGTAGGATTTCCCTGTTATTTTACGGTTACAACATTCAATTTGGTGGACACTCGAGTGCAGATTCAACTATTCCCTAGGACAGAGATCCTCTTTGCTTCAATCAAATAGGGGAGGATACTGAACTGGATAGTTTATACTCCCTAGTGTTAGATCCTCTTCCTTAGTTAGGCTTCACTTCTGCTTTCATATGTTTACACTTACAGTTAATAGAATAATTTACATAGTAGTTTTACAAGTCCTTCCATTGCCTCCCAGCTGACACCCTGAACCCCATACTATTATCATAGGGTTGTTGTGTCCTATCTTCTGTGATTTGTTACAGGGAATTTTGTGTCACAAATATTGTTATGATATGTTTAGTTATTTAGTACTTGCTGTTCATGGTTACTGGTTTGTTAACATTTTCTGTCTATACACACAGTAAGTTAATGTTCCTTGGAAAGGTAGCAAGCTACACCTGTACATAATCATGGAATCAGCTGTTCAAAAGATCTACCATCTCTACCTCCATTTTACAAGATACTCATCCCTATATTCCAACCATTTATCTCTGCTATCAATAGCTTTGGTTTACAATTACATGAGTTTCTAAACCAATAATCAATCCACAATCTTCATACTGAACCATAACATAATAACTCATAAATTGCATAAGAAACTATAACATCAAAATTCATAAATTGCATAAGAATTTATAACATCACAATTCATAAATTGCATAAGAAATTATAACATCACAATTCATAAAGCAGGGATATATTTAATACAGACTTACAGAAATCTCCAACAATATGCATGCATACCTCTACCATGACCAGTCCTCCCAGCCATAGAATCCTCTTTATCTCCCAGGATTCACCCCCGAGCAGAGATCCTCCAAGAACAGACTAGCCTCAATCTGTTCTGGAGCAGCTTATTTAAGCTGTGCTTTCCCCAAGCCTGTTTCCAATTCTGCGTCCAGAATTTCAGGATGCTTTATTCCTGTTTAGCCTAGGCTTCCCATTCTAGGACTCTTTAAAGCTGCTTTAAGCTTTTCCTCAGCTTTTCAGCTTTTTCTCACCTCTTCCCAACTACTCCTCTTCATTGGGGAAATTTAGATTTTTCCTCAAAAATCTAAATTAGAAATAATTTCTTTCAAGGATTTTTGAAAGATTTGGGGAAAGTCTTTTTTTCCTTTTCCATCACCTCATGGATTAGGAATATGATCTCACTTTCTCATCTGGTCATGGTGCATGCACAATATTTTATTCATTTTTCATAATTAAGTATTTAACCATATCCACATAACAATTATCCATTGGGGTCCACTCCCCTATGGATGTATGTTCAAATGTCTAATTTGAAAAGCATAGAACTTGGGGGTGTTACATATTCCCCCTCTGAAAATAAACACCGTCCTCGGTGTTGACAACTATCTACTAGTTGATTTTGAACATGATTATGAATGCTTTTCCCTCATCTGAGCCTCTCTGTGCCATGTAGCTTTTTAGCAGTAAAGTGCTCCACTGCACCTTTACTCGAGCTACTGTTCACTTTCGCAATTCCATTTCTTCTCTCTTTCATCTTTGAAGCGACTCTGGAAGGAAATTCCTTTTCTGGTTCCACCTGGACCACATTTCAAATCACTCATGTGAGAAGCATCATGTACAAAATTATAACTTTTCTTTTCCAACAAGGAGACATGAAATATATCAGGAAATTTAATAAGCAATGGTAGGGCTAATGTATAAGCCATTAGTTTCCAGTAGAGTACTCTCCTGCCTCCACTATATTTATTGATGCCTTATGCAGTTGGTTTTCTTCCTACTTCTTTACAAGAAGTCTGTATGGAAGATCCGTCATTCTGGTTTCTCTGTCCACAATCCATACCAATGTAAGTAATATCAGGTACATATAATTGATAATTCACAACAGCATTCTGCATTTCAATAAATTAAGACATTCAGTTATAAATCAAACCGTTCAGGTTCATAATAGTTTAGTGCACTTTTAGTACACTACTTATCCTTTCTTGTTTTTCAGTGAGATTCTTTCCTCACGCAACTTGGTTTAGTTCAGCTTTTCTGGATTTTCTAGGTGATTTATCTTCACCTTTTTCCTCTTTGTTTCCAGAGTGCCCAATTTCCTGTTACACACTTGGCTAAACAATTTTTCCAACTTTTTCATTAGTACTCATAAATAAAAGAAAACAATTATATCATATGCATGTTTATGCTTACCCCTTTTCATTTTATAGTTGTACTTCTAGTACCTTCTTATTGTTTCCTTTTGTTAACCAAATCAATTTAATTAGTAACAACTAGACTCATTAATAATCTCGACAATTCCATGCTTACCTTTCACATGAAATTGTATCCACTAGTTCAAAACTTAAGTGGACAAATTTGGAGCTGATGGGTTTCCCCTACACCCAAGTCCAAAATACAGCTCATTCTCTTTTCTCTCGGTTTGTAGCTGTATGACTTCACATCATTTCTCTGTATTTGAATTTAAGACTCAGGAAATTTTACATAAAATTTATACAAACAAAATTGTATAGTGTGAATGCATGTAATTTCTATCATTCATCCCATTACTACTTGATAATATCAAAATAGAATTTGACACAATTTTCCCCTTTCCAAAGAATTACCACAATTTATACATTTTCTAAAAATAATTTCTTCACATTCTACTGGGACCTCTCATTCTAATCATAATAATCAGCCATATGATAAAATAGGTCCTTCCCTTGTACTTGTAGCTTTTAAGGTGAAGTCACTTTTAATGATCCCCAGCGAATTAGTATAAAGTTTGAGGAATAACTTAACATGTATGAAGATATTATATTCATACAAATCAACAAGGTTAACATTATAACATATACCCAGATGGCCTATATTTATAATGTTACTTGTAGATTTTAACTTATGTCCCACGTGCAATTTGTTTCATTTTATTTTATCCTCAATTCCACCACATTGTATATATATTCCAATAAAGTGAAACATAAAAAAAATTCTTTATAAAACTCTTTGTTATATGAACCATTATATTTCATATCCTTAAATCTTCCACCCTTTTTCATGTATATATAGAATCACTCTATATATATATAATCCACAATATATATATAATACAATTCCATCATGTATATATAAAATCCACCGCATATATATATATATATATCCACCAAACATATATATACAGTACTTTAATTAATATTCCTTAATTTTTCTTTCTTATTTAATGTACTATACCTTCGTACCAACTTACATTTTTCCTTTGTAATGGACTTATAAAGTTTTAATTTGAATCAATACAAGGACAGTTGAGATTTTACAACTTATATTTAACATACCTCTATTAAATATAAATTGTTTTTTTTTTTTTTTTTTTACACCTCTCTGGAATTTATCCACTAGCTTAAACTTTAATTTAAACACCACCTCTTTAATTTAAAGTTTAAGGTGTACTTTAATTAAAATCCGCCTCCTCTCAATTTTCTTTTATTGAACTTTAATTTAACTCCACCCCTTTTAAATTAGAGTTTAAAGTCTCCTTTAATTTAACCCACAAAGTGAATACTTTACCCTTTTTAAACTATTTTTTTCATTCCATATAATGTAAGAATGGAGATATCACCTTTTTCGAATTCCATGCCACCCACTCATTTAACCATTCTTTAATTATAACTGAGAAAATAAAGGGGTATATAGGTTTACATCCATTATAATAAAATCATTTAACCCTTATTTAATTACAACCAATGCAATAAGGAGTTATGTAATGTTCCCATCAACTATGATTATAATAAAAGGGACTATATGAAGTTCCCATCGATTATGATCTAAGGGAGTCGATATATTCATTTGGAGCTAAGGTCACACTTACCCACTTTAGACCTCTAACCTTTTATATCCCTTTCCACAACCCAATTATATTTATACTCCTATGGTTATTGCAAGTGTAAAGTCATCTATATATAGGTAGAGGTCTAACATTATACCAATTAGCGCGTCGTATATATATATATATCTGCCCATTATATATGTGTCAGACTTTATATATAAATTTTTTTTTTCGACCCAACTTAACTATTAGGTATTATTAATGTTTCACTTCGGCATCATTTTGGTATATACCTATATAACATATTGTATCATCGCTTGGATAACCAACTACCCGAAAATCTTCCAAGCTGTATGGAAAGAATGATGATTATTTATCCGCCTTTCACGCTATAGGGTTTCACCCCCTTCACACACATATAAATCAAGATCATGTATGATGTATGGTCTTATATATATTTAACACACGTACATTGGCTCTACAAATGTATGACCACCATTTTTGCCTACTTGTTAATAGAGATAGGTATATATATTGTATCGGCATTTTCTAATGCACGTCAAGGAATACTAAAGACTCTGCGTCGAATACTATGTACTGTATTAATCCAAAAATTTTCTTTTTGGTTTATTGCTCCTTGCAGAAAATCGAACCTACCTTCCTACTACCTACATTACCCTTCTTCTTTTTTTCACATGCGCCTCATAACTAAAATCTGCTTGCACTATATATGATTTGGGTATATCTATGATTTGCATTCACTCGTTCCAAATTTATTTTTCGCCGTAACCTCTGTTGTTTGGAAATATAAAATTTGTGTTTAGTGTTGGTTCTTTCCACTTATATGACTAATATATGTATGCACAGTCCCATCGACCCTAATCATATATGTGGAAATGTTAACATATGCGATATAAAGATGTGGTTGTTATATAAACATTCTGATAGGTTAACTTGTGTAAAGGACACCTATGTGGTCGAGATTGGAAAGATATAATTGCTATTTGTTAACGGGTCCACAGTTGATAATTTAAAAAGCTTTGTTTTATTATCATTTCCGTTTCGGTTAATTCGTATCGGCCAAAATCTATGCTTCTAACGATTCGGCCTAATGGGCACATACGGTTAATGGTTATCTTCGGCGCTGATTAGCCTTCCTTACATAACCCTTCAACCCTACACATTGCGGGTCAACGCATTTTGCAAATGGTATATTCACATAATAGCGCCCCAATTAAACCCTAGGGACACTATTAAGTGTATAGGGTATTTTACTATGGAATGGCGACACATATGGTTATATGTAAAATGTCGACACATATATTTATAGTAATATGGAATATTTAAATATATTCAATCAAAAACAAAAAACCGAATACCATTTCTGTTAACCTGATTCATAATTATGATGCGTTACATTTGTTAGGGTTCGGAATATATCACGCCGCCATCCAATGCCACCACGACGGAATCCAGTTGTGACAGTCGGCGCGCCTGCGTGTACTCACGCATCCTATCGCCTGCCCACTCCTTGCTGCTTGAAACCGGCGCCAACACGTCGGATTCTTGCTTTATCAGTGCTTTACGAATAGGCGACACTGAGAGCATGATATGGCATGCAATGAGTCATGTGAGCATGGGCGGTGATGAGATATAGCACTTAAAGTTGTTTTCGAGATTGTCTAAACCCTAAACCGGCCGCTGTTTTCCTTCCTGTCACGCAGGTGACCCGGGTTCGATCCCTGGCCACGGCGTCTCCTTTTTATAAAAATCAAAATGGTTTCAACAAGAAAAGAGTCAGAAATTTTTTGGAATCGAGGCAGCCAGCAAAATAGGAAAACCCAATCGCAAATAAAATAGCTAGAATTGTATTTTACACAGGACAATTTAAAAAAAAGGGATTCTCTCAGTGTGCAGATGGCCGTGCTGCGCTCGTATACCGCCAGGTGCCCCCGTTCGGAGGTTTATCATTATTGTATTTTTCTGAATTTAGCCGACACGTTGCTGCCTGATGTGAATTTGTCGTGGAGCCTGTTACCCACTATACACAGTGGTTAACGTGTGAGCAATGCTCGGCAACCAGCTCTGGCATCTCACTTAATGCAGAAAAGTACCAACGAACGGCAAGTCTCGTCTCCTTTCTAGCACATTTTGACGGCTGGTTCTGCTGGTTGACAGATCGGCTCCCTCCCGTACTGGGAGAGCAGAGGCTGCCTCAGAGAAGGTTAAAATTTTAGGGTTCCGACCCTACTACTGTGTGAGCCAAGAGTAGCCACTATCTAACCCACCATACGCGTCTTCCTATCGCCTGGTACGAGCCTGACAGTGTGGCCGGCTTTCCGCACTCAGCTTGGAGATTTTCTAATCTTTTTGGGGATACTGAAATTAGGGTTCAGGAGTTTCCCTTAAATCCAAGTTTCTGCGCTGTTCAATTCATTCGAGTTTCCCTACTATTTCCAGTGTAGAATCGTTGCAGTTTTCTTCTCCTATTTTCGTCGGGGGTCGAGTATGTGATCGACTCTGTTATAGACGTGATTACAGGAGAGAATGATATTTACAATTTGTATCAACGTCGCACCCCTTTTTGTTTTCCTGTTCGTTTTACGTCCTCTTACCAGATCTCAAGGGTGTTGTGGCGTCCAACGCCTTTTCAGTCCGCAATACTCCTCTTTGTCCACGGCCAACAGCATACGTTTTTATCAAAACTGAAATATGCCGTAAACTCCTTGATATTTAGATAATAGTGAGTTTACGTTTGGGTTTTCTGTTGTATGTGGCTGTATAACAGATACGTTTTGACCATGTTCTGTAATCCTTATATGATTTATGTAGTCCGTTTTACTTGATCTTTGAACCCAATAGTAACAGGAGTATTTACTTTCGTTCTCGGCGCCGGGGTTAACTTCTTGCTTTATGCCCATATGTAACTATATCGCAGGCAATACCAAACGAGCGTTTGGTTTATCTCCCGGCGTTTACTATTGTTTTTATTCCGATTACTTTCAACTCCAATTTCGTTAATTGTACTTTGGGGACTATCGTTCTTCTAACAAATTTAAATTGTATATAGATCGGTAAGGGAATTGTGTAGCCTGACACTTTATGTTTTGATGCTATTTCGGCTAAGTACCAAGCCACGGCCCATCATATTCCACCGACGCTCACTTTATGTGTACCATGTTCATACAGTAGTTGTTTCACCGAATAAATAGAATTATAACTGATATGGGCCTTTAAAAGGCGATAAAAGCGATTGACTTTTGTTGTTTTATGACTGGATATATGTATCTTAGATGGTGCTTACATATAGGTTTAGGCTTGTAATGCAAGTCTTGTTTCGTTGGCATCGTTGTTTTTTTTTTTTGTTTTTTTTTATTTTTTTATAACTATATGTATAGATATAGTTCAAAAGTAGGTAACACATATCATTAACCTAGGAAATTTGTGTTTATAATACGCTGCTCTACCTCTAGCTTTATAGGTACTTATATATATATATATATATCGCAACTGTGATTAATACTGCCCAGAGTCCGACTTACATACTGCTCTAGGCTTGTTAAAATATATATATATGTTTATAAGGCCCGATAGTTTAATGACGAATATAATTTGGAGCATCGACTTTCTCCCTTGCCCTAGAGTTGGGCCAAGGGTTAGATATAATGTAAATTTTCAAAACACTTTATAATTTCCATGACTGATATAACCCTTCCCTCGTGGAAGTTTATTTTGTGGTGTAATAAGAATTCAACATAACTGTTCGATAGTTCTTACTCTGAACTTCGATTTTTTTTTTTTTATTTCTATGTAACCCCAGAAGTATCAATAGTGCTAGACTAAAGGATTGTCATTATAATTTTAAAACTATTGCTATGATACTTGTCTTCAATATATCTAGGGAAATTTTCGAAAGGCTATATACTCATTTCTAACTGTTGTGTACATCAGATAGAATAGCAGTAAACTTTGTTTCTATATCATTTGAATGTCATATTCCAATGTCTTACTTTCAGCTAATTGTTTTTTTTATACCATGTAACCTTAACACGGCTATAATGTGTCTGTACTCTATTTGGTAATTTATATATATATATATATACCTATATATTTCCTAAAGGCATATATCTATGTGATCGATAGTTCCATTACTGCTATACATTCAGCATAGAGAACTCTGACACCATATTATTTGTTTCAAGAGTTAGAACTGTACTTAAAATATAAAGTACCCTATAATGGTTATGAGTACTATAACCCTTGTAGAATTTCTTTGTGATTTACCAAGAATTCAGAATCCTTGCTATTAAAGTTTTTTCTTTCTCTTGAAGAATGCCTATATGTGTCTAATAGCACTTACCCTAAATCGATATCCTTATAATTGGTATCATGCTCATCTAGAACATAATTACTCTTTTTCCAGCACCATTATAATTGTTAGAATGCTCATGTATGCAGTCTATAGGTGTTACAAGTGTTAGAATGATCATAATTGAAAATTTATATTCTAATACCTTGCTTTCTTCCTTTCTACTACTTACCATGTATATATTTCCAGCACCACTATAATGTTTCTCTAACATACACATAAGCATATCCTCTCAGTAAGGCAGCATCAATATTTGCTACTGTATTAAGATAGTTTCAATATCTTAACTTTATGAACCCTGACTTTCTTTTACATAACGATGATAGTAAAACAATGGCTACATATGTCATTGTAAAATTTATAACAGTTTACTAGTTCTTTGTGAGCACATATCTTGCCCAATTTTTGAACCTGGGCTCCGATACCATTTGTCACGCCTCCCAAACCCAGGTTATTACCCTAATCTCATAAGTTAGATATACTCGGCTTTATGCGCTAGCTAACAACAAAACTACTTATTGAATCCATTTCAAATTCATCCAGTTATCCAGTATTTACTTCTATTGAGTAATTATAGGCAGATAGGAGAATACAAAAATTTCTCAGACTTTCCAGTTTGCAAGCCTTATAAAATTTCCAACATTGGAAAGTGCAGCATCGAGATATAGATGTATGCCTCCTCACATACCGCGATCTATACTCAGTTAACCTCCATGGCTCCAACTACTTTCCCCAGTAGTTTACATGGAAGGTAACCAGATGCTCTGTTCCTTGTATTTTTTTACATATGCGTGCAATCTTCCCTCACACAACTTTTTATCACACCATGGTTGTGCAAGTAGGATTTCCCTGTTATTTTACGGTTACAACATTCAATTTGGTGGACACTCGAGTGCAGATTCAACTATTCCCTAGGACACAGATCCTCTTTGCTTCAATCAAATAGGGGAGGATACTGAACTGGATAGTTTATACTCCCTAGTGTTAGATCCTCTTCCTTAGTTAGGCTTCACTTCTGCTTTCATATGTTTACACTTACAGTTAATAGAATAATTTACATAGTAGTTTTACAAGTCCTTCCATTGCCTCCCAACTGACATCCTGAACCCCATACTATTATCATAGGGTTGTTGTGTCCTATCTTCTATGATTTGTTACAGGGAATTCTGTGTCACAAATATTGTTATGATATGTTTAGTTATTTAGTACTTGCTGTTCATGGTTACTGGTTTGTTAACATTTTATGTCTATACACACAGTAAGTTAATGTTCCTTGGAAAGGCAGCAAGCTACACCTGTACATAATCATGGAATCAGCTGTTCAAAAGATCTACCATCTCTACCTCCATTTTACAAGATACTCATCCCTATATTCCAACCATTTATCTCTGCTATCAATAGCTTTGGTTTACAATTATGAGTTTACAAGACGATAATCAATCCACAATTTTCATCTTTGAA
The DNA here is from genome assembly GCA_034641835.2 of Pinus albicaulis. NCBI lineage: Eukaryota > Viridiplantae > Streptophyta > Pinopsida > Pinales > Pinaceae > Pinus > Pinus albicaulis. Next base: position 1,429,875,140 of record CM076584.1, read on the forward strand.
TACTAACACAATAAATCATAAATTTACTTTAAAGAAATTATAACATCACAATTCATAAATTGCATTAGAAATTATAACATCACCATTCATGAAGCAGGGATATATTTAATACAGACTTACAGTAATCTCCAACAATAGGGATGCATACCTCTACCATGACCAGTCCTCCCAACCATAGAATCCTCTTTATCTCCCAGGATTCACCCCCGAGCAGAGATCCTCGAGAAACTGGACCAACTCAGTACGTGCAGACAGCTTATTAAGGCTGTGTGCCCTAAACTGCTTTATTCTAGTCCATTGGGATGCTTTATCCTGTTTAGCTAGGCTTCCCATTAAAAGGACCTCTTTAAGGCCCAACTGCTTTTCACATAAACACCAGGCTTTTTAGATCTAACTACTCCTCTTCATTGAGGGAAATTAGATTTTCATCAAAAATTAAATTGAAATAAATATTTCAAAAAGTTTTTGAAGATTTAGGGAAAATCTTTTTTCTTATCCAACTCACCTCATGGATTAAAGGAATAGTCTCTTTCTATTGGTCATGGTGCATGCACAATATTTTATTTATTTTTCATGGTAGAAGTATTTAACCATATACATAACAATTATCCATTAGAGATTCACTCACACACTGTGGATGTGTATGTTTCAAATGTCTAATTTGAAAGCATGTGAACTTTCAGTGTTACACAAGACAAGCATTTTTAGAATTGAATCTACTTTCAGGAAATATAACTTTTATGGAATTTCATAAACGTTTAATAATTTTAATTATTTTTCTAATAAAATGGGTGCAAACAATTTCTGAGGGTCATTGTGATTCAGTGAAATCAAAATTTTGTATCTCCGAAAATACATTGTAAAAAAAATTGAAAAAATTATGGGGCATTACATTGGTCCGTCGTCTCTAATGGGTAGCTTTTAGATTTTTAGTTTATAACTTATATGTTAAGAAATTTCTTACGACGCGAAACATATCCAAAATATGAAGTTTTTCATATTGGACCAGTTCAAAAAATTCTAGTAATTATGATATGCATCCATTGGCTTTGTAAATATGACGAAAACAAAGTAGACTCTATCTAGATTGTTGTAACACATTTTGTTTTTTCAAAAACACAAATTTTCAATGAATACAACATTGCGTCATAACATGACTTCTTATGAATCCTTTGATTGTTAAGAAACACACACTTAAAGAAATGCTAAGTTGACATATCAAATCTGCATAAACAAAATTTCAAAAGATAAGTAATAGAAATCTATCAAAATTTCTCACAACTTCTTTTTTATCGCAAAATGAAATTCTACACAGAAAAATTATTATAGTTTGCAGAAAGTTGAAGAACCGAAAAAAATGAAATTTTTTTCTCAAAAAAGGGCAAAAAGTGTAACCCGGCTTCACATTTTCACCCTCAAACCTTTATTGCATTTTCGTTCAGTTTTTCACTTCTCGGTTTACATTCCTTTCATTGCTTTCTGAAATTTGATTTACCTCTTCTCCTTGAGGTCCCTTAGAGGCATAGCTGGGACTAGGGTCTCTCGAAAGCTTTCCTCGAAAGTGTTTCATGCCTCTATCATGATATTTTTGGCCTACTAACTGAAAGGTAATGTTCTTGCCCTAATAATTTTATATCGTTTCACAGAATATGCATTTCTTTCCTTACTCAAATTGTGCAAGGCTGAGACAAAATTGTAACGTTTTTCAATGCAGGTACTATGTCAAAACTGGCTTGATCAAAATCTTTCACTTCGTTCGTTGTTTTATGTCTACTTTTATTTCGATCCTAACCAATCTCGTACTTTCTAAGTTGGTTGATACCTTTATATGGAATGAACTGCTTATTTCCATTTTCGTCCCATTCTTTGGGTCAAAAAGGATTCTATAACTAATTTCCTGTTTAATTAAATAGAGAAATTCCATACGGGAACGATTTAAATCTTTATATTCGGTTGTACAGTAGCCCTTTAAATTTATGGACTAAATATTATTGCTTCATGTATTTTATACGATGTTCTATGTCTGATACCTGGAATATTCCCGAGACCTAGAATCAGTTTACTTTTCATTTAAATCGTATACATATACTATTATAGCTATCATGCTCTTGATATCCGAATAAGGTAGATTTATATTTGAAGGTTTGATTTTATTTTCAACACTTGGGAATTGTCCTAGTTGTGACTGAAATTATTTATGATAAGTCTCTTAAATTTCCCAGATGAAAGTTTTTTCGTTTACGACCTTACCGGTTTGAACTTAATTTTCGTTAAGAATATCCGTTAGTGGAAGCTGCTTTATAATTTGTGAAATATGGAGACAGTTGTCACGTCTCCCAAACCCATTTTTTTTTTTCTTTTTTTCTTTTTGGGCTTGACCTCCCCTCATCTCAGTTCATATAGTAGACTTATATATATATTTTACTTTGTATTTCTCAGGTTTTCTGTGCAGGATGATCACTAGGCCCTTAATCAAACTTCCCAGTTTGCCGGCCTGCTAATATTTTCAATATGTTAAAATTTCAGCATCGAAGTATAGATGTATGCCTCCTCGCATACATCTATCTCTACGCAGTTAACCACCATTGCTCCACTACTTTCCCAGTAGTTCTATGGATGGTAACCAGATGCTCTGCTCATGGTATTTTACACATGCTTACAATCTTCCCTCACACAAACTGTGATTACACAATAGATTTTGCAATAGGCTTTTTCCCCCCTTATTTGTCTGTTATAACCATTCAACATGTGTGACACTATGGTACAGATTCAACTGTTCCATGGAATCTAGGAAACAACTCCTCTTACTTCACTCAAATGGAGGGAGAGAATACTGAACTGAATAGATTAGAATCCCTAGTGTTAGATTCTCGTACTTAGTTAGGATTCAACTTCTACCTCCATGTGTGTACCATTACATTTAATAAAATACTGTAATTTATAAATTTTTTTAATTCTTTCCAGTGCAACACAGCTGAGGGTTGTTGTTCCCTACTTTCTGTTATGGATCACAGTGAATTCTGTGCCATCAGTATTGTTATGATAGAGTTAGTGGTTTGGAACTTAATGTTCATGGGTACTGGTTTGTTAACATCTTCGGTTTATACACACAGAATTTAAATACTCCTTTAAAAGATAGCCATCTATACATATACATAGTTATTATATTGGCTGCTCAATTGATCTATCATCTCAAACCTCATCATTACCATGTACTCATCTCTACACCCAACCATTTTTCTCTACTGTCAATAGCTGTAGTTGCAATTACATAAGTTACTGAACCATGAATCCATCTAACAGTTGCATAATGCAACCTAAAATAACAATTCATACATTCCATAATGTACTATAACATCACAACTTCATAAATTGCATAAAGGACTATAACATCACACTTTCATAAAACATAAAGAAATATAACATCACGATTTCATAAAACAGAGATATGTTTAACACAGACTTACAGATATTTCCAAATTTATGCATGCCCACCTCTACTATGACCAGTCCTCCCAACCTTAGAATCCTCTTTATCTCCCAGGATTCACCCCCGAGCAGAGATCCTCCCCCAGAACAGACTAACTTCAATCTATTCTGGAGCAGCTTATTTAAGTTATGCTTCCCCAAGCCTGTTTCCAATTCTGCGTCCAGAATTTCAGGATGCTTTATTCCTGTTTAGCCTAGGCTTCCCAATTTGGGACTCTTTAAAGCTGCTTTAAGCTTTTCCTCAGCTTTTCCAGCTTTTTATCACCTCTTCCCAACTACTCCTCTTCATTGGGGAAATTTAGATTTTTCCTCAAAAATCTAAATTAGAAATAATTTCTTTCAAGGATTTTTGAAAGATTTGGGGAAAGTCTTTTTCCTTTTCCATTACCTCATGGATTAGGCATGTGATCTCACTTTCTCATCTGGTCATAGTGCATGCACAATATGTTATTTATTTTTCATAATTAAGTATTTAACCATATCCACATAATAATTATCCATTCGGGTCCACTCCCCTATGGATGTATGTTCAAATGTCTAATTTGAAAAGCATATAACTTGGGGGTGTTACAACAGTCTTATTATCAATCTCTGTTTTATTAAATTTTTCATACACAAGCATACAAATGTGTCTTTGCATCAGTGACCTACCATACCAATGTAATGTACTTGTATGTTATTCTGCTAAAAATACCATTCCAATGTATTCTTAACTTTAGGATTTGTTTTCCTATTATAAAATAAACTACATATTCCTTTTCACAAGTCCACATTGTATCAGAATTAGGTATTTAAATCAGTCTGTATAAAATCAATATAACTATTAACAGTTATGTCTGGATAACAACTTTATTTCCTAAATGCTCAAGTAAGTTTTCTTCTCTATGCATCTATAAAAATTTATGCTAAGTGTTTCACCCCTACTGTTAGTCTCTTTTTTTCTTTAGACAGGAAATAAAATTTAGTTACAGAATTATTTTACTGAATTCTCCTCTAATATATATATATATATATATATATATATCCTGCTTTTCTTTTCAAATAATTTTCTTCCTTTAGGCAGTTGTATATTCATATAAATGTTTTTATTTCTATGTAGAGGTTTATTACATTTCTGTCCTAGAATAAATTTTCTGTTTTCTTAGATATAACTCCTACTTGCAATAGCCAGTTACAGTTTATCTTTCTGAAAATCTACTATTTTCTTCCTTGAAGTATTTATACATAATTTAATGTTTCATCCTTATTTAATTCACTTCATAGTTTCTTATGTATAAGATCTATTTATTTATCTTTCAGCTTTATACTACAAAAGCAGATTAAAGTTATAAGATTTATTTTTCTATGGGAGTAAGACATATCTCCAGATTTAGAACAATATCAGGTTTAGAGATTCTGGTTGATATTCTCCCATTAGACTATCTTCCTACAACTATACAGATTTTGGATAATTATTTCTTTTAATAAAATCTGTTAAATTTAAGGAATTCCCTATTTACATCATAAAATTTTAATACTCTCAAGCCAAGTAGAACATAATTATGCAACAGTAAATTTTTAGTTATATGTGTATACCACTTTTTCCTATGACCAGTCCTCCCAACCTTAGAATTATTCTATCTCCAGAATTCACCCCTGAGCTGAGATTCTTCAGCAATAGACTAACTCAATCTGTTTTGAAATAGCTTACTTAAGCCATGATTTCCCTAAGCCTGTTTCCAAATTCTGCGTCTAGAATTTTTAGGATGTTTTCTTCCTATTTTTGCCTAGGCTTCCCTCAATGAGGTACTTTAAAGCTGTTTTCTCTACTTTTTCATCTTTTTCACCTCTTCCCAATTACTTTCCTCTTCATTGGGGAATTTATATTTTTCCTCTTAATCTAATTTAGCATTTTTCCTTTCATGGCTTTTTGAAAGGTTTTGGGAAAGTCTTAACCTTATCCATATCCTCATGGATCAAGCTTATGATCTCCAATCTCATCTAGTCATAGTGCACACATAAATATTCCATTTATTTTCATTAATAAATATTTAAATAAAATCCACACAATGATTCTCCATTGGGGTCCACTCCCCTTTGGATTTTTGTTCAAATGTCTGACTTAAAAAGCATAGAAACTAGGAGTGTTACATTTCACAAGACATGTCTTAAAATTACTCCCATTCAACATCAATTCAAAGCCTTGGGATCTAGAGCTTCATTCATTGTATTTTAAGTGTTTTTTCCATAGAAAAAAAATCATGTTTTTTATTAATGATTAACAAAAATTACATTCTATAAACACATTATTGTGTGTATTCAGTTTAGTCGGCCCATCGTGCCCTTCATAATTATTCATATTTTCGAGATTTTTTTATATATTTCCCCATATCAACCATACGAATGCATTTTGTTTCATCCATACATAGTTACATGACGACCCTGAATGCGACCTGAAAGAAAAGACAAGGCCATAATCCTAGCCCTCTCCATACGAAGGTCACCACCCAAAAATAAGGTGGTAGGAGTTTGAGTTTCCAACGAATACACCGAGTCTTTTTGCTACCGGGCTTAACAAAATTTGAGCTTTTGATTGGACGAAACATGAAATAGGATTTCATTGGAAAACCCCAAGAGTGTTCAGTCAGAATATTATTTCTAAGGAGCTATGAGTTCATAGGATGAGAATGATGCATAGTAGAAACGTAAGTAGAATGGAGAAGGTTGTTATACAATATCAAAATATTGGCCCGAATAGAAAAAACCAGTCAAAAACCCCTATTGAAACCCATATCAAAACTCTCACCCTCTGAAATCTGAAAGTTAGGGTGAATAAACTACTAGTTATTTCGAAGAAAATCCACAATGGAAAGTGGCCTGGAAGGTCCTGAACCCCAAATCGGACCAATCAAACTGAGACTCCAACCCTGTGAGGCCAGACGATTATCCATAACTCGACCAAGGATGGACGCATATGGGGACAACATAGGAGCGATGGGATTAGGAGTTGATTCATGCACAATAGATAAAACCAATGATACATTAGAGCGACTCAAAGCGAGAGATAGAAGGGGCCCAGAGTGAACATGAGAAAAATCCAAGTGTCTAAAGGAGGTCGTAAAAGTCTCAGTAACAAGACAAATTTTAGGCTCATAATTTATGAGCTCCACCTCATCCATCTAAACAAATTTAATAACATGGATATACCAAACAAACCCCGTGACATGCATACTCCCCAACAACTGCAATGCAGGACACCATTATTCCAAAACAAGGATTAACACATGAACCCGAAAAGGGATTTTCGAGGAAAAGGACTGAAAGCATCGAGGTAGAAAAAACCATGATTTATCCCCTGTACTTATAAAAAATGTCGAGAGGTGTAAAAACCCTAGGTTCCACCATTGTCGCCTATACTTTCTTTTACTCCTCTAAGTGTTAATTATATTTATTGATATTATTATTATTAAATTATTTCTTTTCAATTATGCTATCTATTCACCTATTCCAACATATATTAATACATTATCAATATTTAAAAATATTTCACATAAATGTATATTTTATTGTTTCGTTTATTTATAGGGTCATGACAAATATTGAAGCCAATTAATCACAATTAGCAATAATGTAGTTGCATCAACAAGAAATAATGACTAATTTTTAAGATATTATACTATGCTATGATGTCAACAACTAGTATTAAAAAATAATGTCAAGAACTAAGTTAGTTTGTCAAATTTGTATATAAAATTTTTAGGAGTTCTAAAATACATTTTAATTAATCAAAAAATTTCAATTATAGTTGTCACTTCCATTTAAATGATAAATGTTTTAAAAATAAATAAGTAACTATTCCTCTTAAAACTTCATCTATTTAATATATAGTTGAGTTTATATATATCTATCTATCTATATATATATATATAAGCTGAGAAGAAAAGACAAAATAAACCATAAATAAATGTATGAGATTCATTTATTTATAAAACAAGAGAAATATCTATTTACAATAATTTAATTACTATAAACAAAAGACTCTCAAATAACAATTTAATTGTTATAATTTATTGAAATGTACAATCCCTGTAATTTTAAACTTAAACCTGAAAATAAATAAATAAATAAATAAATAAATTATATATATATATATATATATATATATATATATATATATATATATATATATATATATATATATATATATATATTAGAAAATAACAAGAGAATCATCTCTTTGCAATAATTTAATTACTATAAACGAAAGACTCTCAAATAACAATTTAATTGTTATAATTTATTGAAGTGTGCATATCTATGTAATTTTAAACTCTCATATATATATATATATATATATATATATATATATATATATATATATATATATATTTAAAAATCACATCAAATTGCATCAAACATATATATATACTTGTCTCTATATAATTATTATTAAAAATCACAGCAGATTGCATCAAACATATATATATATATATACATACTTGTCTCTTCCTATATATAATTATTATTAAAATCACACCAGATTGCATCAAACAAGATGATGATCGATGCAACAACAAACATAATATTTTTGACATATATTTTAATGAAGAGAGAAACGGGGACCAAAGCGTAAAAGTTCAAATAAAACTCGGCAGAACTTATCATCGAAAATTATTTAACCTGAAGGATTTTCTGAGAGGCATTTATATACTACGAACAAAACTTTCCATTGGTTTGACTCACTAGGCAGTCAGTGTTTTGCATTTCTAACCCACTGCTGAGGAATTTGAGTCAGAGTCAGATCACAAATTTATATAAAAGAATTTGAGTCAGAGTCAGGAGCAACAGCGACGCCTTTTGGAGGGAATGTTTTTGGAACTATAAAATAAATTGAAATAGTTTAAAATAAGTGGAACGTTTAATTAATTTACTTTTGTGTTTTTAAGTTAGTTTAGTGAGCATCGATTTCAATAATGAATAAAGAAATATCATGCTTAATTACAAAATACTGTCACTACAATTATGCAAAACAGGATACGGAATCTGCCTGCCATTAAAAGGCATTTCCCTGGTTTGAAACCCAAGGAAATAAAAACATTAACGGGTAAGCAGTATACAAGGAAATGAACATCACCTATGAGGACACTCATACTCATAGAACCGTATGAAGGTGAGTTGCCTTTAAATTCTATGCAAGCTATGCAGCAGTCATACACAGCAAAATCATGAATCGTAACTTGCTTTTAAGTTGGGAATTCTTGAATTTATATGAATGGTAGATCTTAAAAATATTTTGAATTTGATAATGAAACTTGAATTTATATAAATTATAGATTTTAGAAATATTTTAAAATTAATTTTTAGAAATATTTATGATTATTTAAATACATGAAACAATTAATCCTTCTCCATTTTAAAAATATTTCAGAATTAAATTTTAGAAATATTTATGATTATTTAAATGCATCAAACTATTAATCCTTCTCCTCACTATCCGAAAGGCATCAAAATTCCTTGTATTTAGTTTATACTGGCTTATCATGTTGTTGAAATATGGTTAAAAATTTGAAACAACACTGGGCTAGCAGGACAAGGAAAAACCCTATTTAGCAATGACTGCAGCCTACATGACTGCAAGATAAACTCCATAAAAGAAACAGGCTAGAATGCGGAAAGACAACTCTGTGGCTACAACGAAATACGAGAATGCAGTACTTAGCAACAGATACTGCTATGTCTCTATGTGCAATCGTACAAGTTTCCTACAATTGGAGGATCATTCCATTCTTATCATGCTTGAATTCCCAACTACTACACAGAAATTTGCATTTTCATTTGGAAGCTTGTATGGCAAGCAACAAGCACATGTAAGCATACGGAACAGTGGCATGACTAGGGATTTATATTAATCTTCTAAATGCTATAGATAGAATATTCTATATTCATATTTTTATATAGATGATATATTTTATATATTCAAAGTGTTTGAAGCAAAGTTAATTGTAAATTTTGTTTTATGTTTATGTTAATTATTTCACATTTAGTAGTTTTTTTTTTTAAGCAGTTTTTTATTGGAATTGGGCAAAATATTTTTTTATTAGAATTTTTTTTTTATTTTAAATTTATTTTGAATGTATAAATAAATTTACTGCAAATCTAAATAAATGTTAAAAATTCATTTCACCTTAATAATCAGCAACATCATAGGTAGAAATTGGCTTTTACTCGAAGATATTGTAGCTTAGCTAGTAGTTATTGAAAATGTGACCCATAGACATTCAATAAGCCAAATATTACATATCAAAATAAAATACATGTTGAATAAAACTATGTCGGCTTGATTGTAAGAATGAAGCAATATTTTTGAATCCCTCTTATTTTTAATATCAGCTTCTTAAGATTCTTAAAAATAGTAACTAATAATTGTAATTAGAAAAAATCTTTTTAAACTCCTCTTGTGCCAAATATGAGATAGAATTGTTATAAATTGTACATCCATTCAATCTAAAAATCATTTAATAAGGGTTCTATGGGCAAAGAAAAGAATTTTAAAAACAACAATCGTGTACATCAAAGTCCTATTGAAACTGTGGACGAACATTGTCAAATAGTGTACATTTTTTACTCAAGCACATTCACTAACCTAGTTAATAATTAACTTTTCCACTATGGTATATATTGCGTAGAATTAAAGTGTTAGAGTTCTTATCAACAAAAAAAGCGTTTTTCAGTTAAGGAAAAAACACTGGGAGAAATCTTATGGTTCTTCAACACTTGCATGGACTTCAATGTCTCCATTACTCTATACCGAGGAATCAACTTCTTCTCCAAATTGTGTCCAAACAGAGCTAGATTCTTAACAAGAATATCCAACAGAATGCACACATATTTGACCAGAAAATCCACATGTTACTTCACATTTTCCTTTGAATACCCAAGAATCAAAGACCATCGTCTCAATAATTCTGAAACTTGTTTATATGAGAAACAACTGCTCAAACACTGCAATATTTGTTCTAATTTTTCTTTCTCTACTCCTAAATTCTTACAGAAAAGAGAAGCAAACAATTTTGATCCCTTCTAACAACTGATATTCTCGTCATGTTTAAGCAACTCCAAAACCTTTTCCTTTGAAGCGATGAGTAAATGAGGTTGCATGAAGATTAACTTTGATAATGTTTGACGCTCACCATACACCTTTTGCAATAGTGATATTCCGGATTGAAGCTTATCCTCGTTATGACTAAATATCCCTCCATGATTCATAACTAGTTTGGCGATGTTCTTTTCCTTCATGAAAGTCCCGAGGAGAGCGAGCTTAGAGTATATGTTTCTATGGGCGCTACAAAAGAAGAATATATGGTTGTTAAAGAACACTCTTCGAATCTGGTCAGAGGTTTTTCCATATAATTGTTTCCCTTGATCCTGGTAGCTCCAGAGACACACATAGGACAAAGAGGGTTAAAAAATCAAAGTGTTTGAATTTCTCTCGAACTAGCTTTAGGTTGTAGGTCTTCTCATCCTTATGGAAACGGTGCGAACAGTTCGTCAAACCAAGCTCATATGTGAAAGTTAGGAGCAATCAAAGTTTTGGGTTGACTTGGATGACTCGACAGGTTAAGGAGGCCGCAATTTGGACGAAACCCGACCACCGAATTCCGGCCAGCTCCGGCCAGATTCTGGGAAAATTTGTGGGACCCTTAAAATGACTCCTACGATCAAAATTGAAATTTTTAGAAATGTACATTTTTTTATATTCAAATAAAAAATTATAAAAAAAAGGATCGACGGGTGGCCAAACCCCGTCGACCCCTCCATAAATCACAACAAAACATTATATTAAGGGGTCGGCAACCATGATCCATCCGAACCCCTCGGTGACCTTGCAAACCCCACGACACGATTAAATAAACAACTCATAATACAAGGTGCCGACGGGCTGTGAACCCCACAGACCCCACCCATAATATAATAGATTTATATATTAAAACGGGTGGGCAGGGATTGTCAACCCCACCGCCTAGCCCATTTATGTAACACCATATAGTGTCGGCGGGGATTAAGGGGTGCCTCTTAAATAAATGCGCCAAGGGTTTAAAAGGAGTATGCCACAGTCAAAACAAAACCAAAATCATGCCAAGTTTAAAACGGTTACATGCAGATTTGGGGAGGTGGGATTAGATCCCCCGACCTCCCCTAACCAATTGCTCATTTTTACCATTGTGCCCAACTGACCGCTTTGTTAATTCTGCCCATCATATGTTATTTAAGCCTACAAATCAAAAGTGCGCCCAAGCGATGGACGAGCAGAGCGTTCACGCAGTTCGAGGAGGGCACATATTTCGATGCAGGTGGAACCATGAGCAGGCCTAGAAACAGGGAGCGGAACCATGAACCTTGAAATTTTCCGAGGCAGGTAATTTTTCTCCATGTCGGAATATAGTCAAGTTTACAGTAATTTTTCACGGTTTTTCGCGAGGAATGCAATGGTGTGGTCAGATTCACCTTTTGAGTAGCGAATTTCCAATCGACCCATGGAGAAGCATCTTGGACGAATCTCGGGGAAATCTAAAAGGTTCCTTTTTGCCCCAGATTTTCACTTCATCAAAATTCAGAAAATGGATAGTCGATTTTGCACTGTTCGACGCCACGATTCTGATGGCACATTCATATTTTCCATCTGAGCTTTATATTTTTCAGTCACTTTTTGAAGTAAAGTTGTAGGTATCAGCTTTCAGCGAGTGAGCAGTCTATTTCACACCTTTTGATGCCACGACTGTGATGGTGATTTCAGATCCAGCAGCGCAGTAGCCCATTATTTATTCATCTTCATCATGAGGTATATGGTGTGTTGATTTCATGAACTTCTTTTTCCCTGAGATACATAGCGGTGTACATATCCTTGTTGATGTATTATTTATTCATCTTCATCGTGAGGTATATGGTGTGTTGATTTCATGTACTTCATTGTCCCTAAGATACATAGCGTTGTGCAAATCCTTGTTGATGTATGAGTTGTGGGATCTTGTTTTGTTATTGATGTACTTTCTGTCATGGATTTGTATTATGTTTAAGATCCCTTTGATACCATGTTGGCGAGATACTCATTGTCACACGTATGTTGTTTTAGATCCCTTATTTTCCATGTTGGTGGGATACTCATAGACTTTATGCATGAGATATTGTCATACTGATAGGAGTCCTTCTTGTGAATGAGAGTTTCGTAGTGGAACATCTCGTAGAGAGGTCCAGCCACAGTACTGCGTGAGGGAATTTTCCTTGTTGTCATAGAAAACACATCCATGTACATCTTCACTCCTTACAGCACTTAATTCAACGACCTACACCATCTTGACACCGAGGCCTAGAGATGTAGTCCCTCTTGGACGAACTCCGTTATCAAACGACGTGTTCTTATGAGTGCTAATATTGACATGTTATGTTCCTCTTACTTACAGCATGGAGTTGTTCATTTATGTTCATTAACGCTTTAATTATATGCAATTATAATACATCATCTGAAGTGAAAGTTCTTGGTTAAGGGTATCAAGAATTTTACCCTGGATCAAATGGTATCAAAGCAGGTCTTCTTGCTGATTTGGATTGCAGGCGTGAACATTGAACGTTCACTAATTTGAACCATGGAGAATTTCAAGGACATGTACGAGACCATGCTCAGGGTGTCCGAGAAATAAGACATGTTGTATGAGGCTTATGAAAAAAAATTAGTAGAGAATGATGAATTGAGGACCCTCCAACAGGAAGAGAAGGAGGAAAAACATCTATTACAGCTTCAGTTGCAAGCCATGACAAAGGCGTGGAATGAATTGAAGCACAATAATGAAATTATTCAAACATATAATGATGCATTGAAGGAACTCCTGCAGAAATAGAAGGAGGATAAGCAGCGGTTGCAGCTTCAGTTACAAGCCACGACAGAGGCGTTGGAGGAAGTGTAGCACAGGGAAGGCTTAGAGAAGCCTTCTTCACCTGTTTCGCAATAGACAGCTAAGCTAGACAGTGTTGATTTATCTTCAGTTTCTTCACATGATGTCATTTCGGTTGGAAGTGTGGAGATAACCATTGCAGGATTCTGCATGAGAGTCCTCACCAAGATGGGGTACAAGGGAGGAGGACTTGGCATTCATGGCCAAGGTATAACCCAACCATTGGAGGTTGTGCATCGACCTCGCTATGCAGGTTTGGGGTACACTAAAGAATTATGTTCGAAGGACATCAAGGGAAAACACATATTGATGAACTCTCCAAGGAAGAGGAATGATGGGGATACTTTTCCATCATTCCATGGTAATGCATGTTGTAGTGAGAGATCTGAAACGAACTCCCATCACCGTGATCCTGCTAGAGACCACCAGAGAAGGTATAATAAGTATCATTATTCCAGAGTGAATTTAGATTATAAGAAGTTTTGTAACTCCAATCGTAAATCATGGCATCGCAAAACATGTCATTTTTGTGGTTTAAATAACCATGTGATTTCTAAGTGTTGGAGAAGGATGGTAGCACAAAGGAGGATGAGGCATGAAAATCCTTCTCCACAGCAAGGAAAGAAATCAGTTAAACATATTGGGCGGAAAAAGACCTTTTGCACCCATTGTGACCGAAGTGGCCACCAAAGAGCCACATGCTAGAGAATCCATCCATAGCAGTGCCTTAAATACAAAGTGCTCATGCATGAACCAGTCGAAAGAGTTGATCAACAAGCAAGTTCGCCACAGGGAAATGATCCACTCACTTTGATAAGTGAGAGATGGTTCTTCTAAATTTTCTTTTCTAGATATGTTAGCTTGGCATGGCCGTGTTTTTAAATCATTTGTCACATTTTTAATTGTGAAAATGATGATGTGTTTTCCCTCACTTGTTTAAGCGACAATGATATTTTTTGTCCTTGTTTTATAAGTCGTGTGTTGCATTTATTACATGTAAAAGTGATGAAGTGTTTTCCATCACTTCGAAATGTGACGATGATGTTGTTGGCCTTGTTTTATGAGTCGTGTGATGCATTTATTTCATGTAAAAGTGATGAGGTTTTTTTCATCACTTCAAAATGCAACGATGATGTTGTCGGTCTTGTAATGAAAGCTGGGGGTGATTTCCATATCGATGTAAGCTTGACCACCAAGTACATGTTATAAACTCGTGGAAAGTATGGGAGATGATTTGGGTCATTGAATAGTCAATTTGAGCAGGTATTTTCAGGACATTTTACTATAGGTTTGCAGGGTATGCAAATGTTAGTTCATCACTTATGGCTTAGGACGCAGGTGAAGGAGAAGGAAGGGTGACTTTTTCAGGATGCTTGTGGTGCAGACATAGTACACAGCAGTGAAAATTCTTTTGATGATTTTGGAGGACCAAAAGCTCCTTATTGGGGAGGATTGATCAAGGTGGATCCAGAGACACACAGAGGACAAATAGAGCTCAAAAATCAAAGTGTTTGAATTTCTCTTGAACTAGCTTCATGTTTTAGGTCTTGTCATCCTGATCGCAACTGTGCAAACGGTTCGTTAAACCGAGCTCATATGCGAAAGTTAGGAGCAGTCAAAGGTTTGGGTTGACTTGGATGAGTGGGTAGGTCAAGGAGGCCGCAATTTGGACGAAACTTGGAAACCGGATTTCGGCCAGCTACAGCCAAATTTTGGGAAAATTTGTGGGATGCTTAAAATGACTCCTACGGTCAAAATCAAAATTTTTAGAAATGTACAATTTTCTATATTAAAACAAAAAATTATAAAAAAGGGGTCGACAGGTGGCCAAACCCCACCGAACCCTCCACAAATCACAACAAAACACTATAGTAAGGGGTCGACATCCATGACCCCGTCGAACCCCTCGATGACCTTCCAGACCCCATGTCACAGTTAAATAAACAACTCATAAGGCAAGGGTCCGACAGGTCGTGAACCCCGCGAACCTCGCGCATTATATAATAGATTTATATATTAAAATGGGTGGGTGGGGGTTTTCAACCCCACCGCCCAACCCATTTATGTAACACCATACGATGTCGGTGGGAATTAAGGGGTGCCTCTTAAATAAGTGCGCCAAGGGTTTAAAAGGAGTTTTCCATGGTAAAAACAAAACGAAAAATCGCGCCAAGTTTAAAAAGGTTACATGTGGATTCGGGGAGGCGGGATTTGATCCCTCAACCTCCCCTAACCAATTTCTCATTTTTACCATTGTGCCCAACTAACCGCTCTGGTAATTCCGCCCATCATATATTATTTAAGCTTGCAAATCAAAAGTGTGCCTAGGCCATGGAGGAGCAGAGAGTGCATGCAGTTTGAGGTAGGCATAGATTTTGATGCAGGTGGAACCATGAGCAGGCCCAAAAATAGGGAGCGGAACCATGAGCCTTGAAATTCTCCCGGAGAAGTAATTTTTCTCCATGTCAGAATATAGTCAAGTTTACAGTCATTTTCAATGGTTTTTCACGGGGAACACAATGGAGAGGTTAGATTCACCTTTTGAGTTGTAGATTTCCAATCCACCCATGGAGCAACATCTTGGAGGAATCTAGAGGGAATCTAAAATATTCCTTTTTGCCCCAGATTTTCACTTCATCAGAATTTAGAAAATGGACAGTCGATTTTTCACTATTTGATGCCACAAATCTAATGGCACAATCAAAATTTCCATCTGAGCTTTATATTTTTCAGTCACTTTTTGAAGTGAATTTGCAGGTGTTAGCTTTCAACGAGTGAGCAGTCGATTTCACACCTTTCAACGCCACAATTGTGATGGTGATTTCAGATCTAGCTGTGCAGCAGCCCATTCTTCAGTCATCTTCAGCATGAAGTATATGGTGTGTTGATTTCATGTACTTCTTTGTCCCTGAGATGCATAGTTCTGTACAGATCCTTGTTGATGTATGAGTCGTGGGATCTTGTTTTTTATTGATGTACTTTCTGTCATGGGTTTGTATTACTTTTGAGATCCCTTTGATGCCATGTTGGTGGAATACTCATTGTCACACGTATCTCATTTGAGATCCCTTATTTTCCATGTTGGTGGGATACTCATAGTCTTTATGCATGAGCTATTGTCATACTGATAGGAGTCGTCCTTGTGAATGAGAATTCCGCAGTAGAACATATTTTAGAGAGGTCCAGCCACTCATACGTGAGGGAATTTTCCTTGTATGTCAGAGAAAACACATCCATGTACACCTTCACTCCTTACAACACTTAATTCAATGGCCTATACCATCTTGACACCGAGGCCCATAGATGTAGTCCCTCCTGGACAAACTCCATTATCAAACGATGTGTTCTTATGATTTCTGATAGTGACATGTTATGTTCCTCTTCTTTACAACATGCAGTTGTTCATTTATGTTCATTAACACTTTAATTAAATTAAATTCTAATACATCAACCAAAATGAAAGGTCTTGGTTAAGGGTATCAATAATTTTACCCTAGATCACTCCTCCAATAGTTTGAGCACCCTATCAACATGTTGAACATGATCCTTCCAAGACTTGTTGTAGATTAGTATATCATCAAAAAATTCTAACATAAATTTTCTAAGAAAGGGTTTGAAAATGGAATTCATCAAAACTTTAAATGTGGAAGGTGCATTAGTTAGGCCAAAAGGCATGACCAAAAAATCAGAATAACCCTCATGAGTTTTGAATTTTGTTTTCAAAATAAATTTAGTCTTCATTCGAATTTTATGATATCTTGAAAAAAGTTTTAACTTGGTGAAGTAAATTTCTCCATGTAATTCATCCAATAATTCATTAATCACAGGGATGGGAAATTTATCTTTAATATTGAGCTTTTTGAGCTCCCTATAAGCCAGACACATATTTCATGATCCATCCTTCATGTGCACCAATAGTATTAGAGCAGAGAAAAACATTGACTAGGTTGAATTATACTATCCTCTATCATTTCTGCAACCATACATTCAATCTCACTCTTTTGGGCATAGGGATGTCTTTAAGGCATTAATTTTTTAGGAACCCTTCATGGAATAAAATGAATAGCATGATCATGATTGTGAATAGGTGAGAGGAATTTGGGAGTCTTAAACACCTTGGAATGATTGTCCAAGACTTTTTGGAGATCTGGAGAAATAGATGATTTCAATGTTTGAACCTCTAGTGAGCATAATTGTGCAATTATGCCACATTATTATTTCTTCATAAGTTTTGTCTTGACATTAGAGCTGATTATCTTTCTTTTTTTCCCTGTGATACCCCGTAATTCAACTTCCTTTCATTCCCAAAAAAAATTCAAGAAAATTTCTTGAAAATTAAAAGCTATCGTTCCCAAAGATTGTAACCATTGGACTCTTTGTACAACATCAACACCACCCATTGGAATGGAAAGAATTGGACTATTAAATACATATATCCCCATGGTTAGCTTGAAATTATGGCACTTTCCAAAGAAATTTATAGTTCCTCCATTTGCAGCCATCACTTGACACTCTCGTGTTGGATATAGGAAGTAATTAAATTCCTTGGCTATCTTACAATGAATGAAATTATGGGTACTACCTTAATCAATCAACACTACTACCTTTTTCTTATTAATATATCCTTCTATCTTGAGAGTTTGAGGAGTGGTAATTCCTGCCAATGCATTACAAGATATGGTTAGATTCATTTCTTCTTCTTTTTTGGTTGGTTCCTAATGTATATATTCCTCACTTGATTTTATCTTCCTCCTCTTCAAAATCTATGTAAATTAATTTCTTCTTAGCGCACTTATGACCTTTAGTGTATTTTCTATCACAACTATAAAAAATCCATTTTTCTATTTTTTCCTCCAATTTTTGTGGTGTCAACCTTGTAGGTTGTGGAAGGCTTGGAGCATCAACACTTCCATATTTATATTTGAGTGGTAGAATTCCTTGTTGCATAATTTTTCTTTCAACTTTTATTGCCACCGTGAATGCCTTCTCCAATGAATCAGGTTCCCAAAGGCAAACCTCATGTTAGATATTATCCTTTGAATTCCTTATGAATACATCAATCCTACGCTCCTCTGGAATATCTATTGCCATGATATTCAATTTTTGGATGTCCTCAATGTGCTTTTCCATTGAACCGTTTTGTTTGAGATTTATCAATTGGCTAGAGTTGGTGTTGTTATTTGTATCCTCATAATGTGCTATCATTTCCTCTGTAAATTTACCAAGTGATAAGTGGTTTGATAGAGCAAAACCATTGATACCATATAAATTGATTGGGTTCTAAATATAAAGTTGCAATGCATACCTTTTGTGAGTGTTGCACATCATGAAGACCAAAATATTGCTCCAATTTTAGTATCCATGTTACCGGATCCTTACCATGAAAATTCCTCATATCAATATTTAGAATGTGGTGGTTCTTAAACCAAACATTGGAGATTCTAAAATCAAAATTCATATTCCTTTTTTCCTCGTCGTTATTTTCATGGATTACCTTATCACCACTGAGAAGCCTTTCTTGCAACAACTTTGTCAAAAATTCCTTCAAACCTTCCATGTATGCTTTCAACCCATCCATTTTCCATCCTTCAAACCATACATCTTAGCTTCCATGCCTACTTTTAAACCATCCATGTCATCTTTGGTTTCTCTTTGTGAGAGAGAAATTTTTTGCACTTGGTCTTGTAATTTTGATATATCGTGTTGAAATTATGCCCCTTCATGCGTCATAGTAGAGTTTTCTGAGGGTTTAATGGGTGTGGAATTATTATTTTTGGGAGGAATTTTAGAACCCAATGTTGATATCTAAGCTTCAATATTCCCTTGGAATCACTTGAAACTTATTTTTCAAAAAAGAGCTATGCAATTTTGAAAAACATACATGCCCTTTTCTTTCTTTTAGGATCTCAATATTGCAATGGTTGTAACTCTGAAATTTAAAATATCCAAGGTCTAAAGTTTAGTCCTGTTGTATCCCTCTAAATCTTATTTCCAATGCCACAAATCAAACCAATATTTGATTCTTCAATATAAAGTTATGTGAAATCTCTCACAATGACCTGATTATGGACTGTTTGAGTGTTGAAAAATGTAACTAGGTCGGTCTTCATGTTGACTATGTAATTATGGACCTAAGTAAAAAAGAAGTTATAAATAATAAGATGTACTTAAGAGTCATGTTCATGAAAGATCTTGTCAACAAATATACTCCAAGATCTTGGAAAAATACTGTGAATAGATGACTCCCAAAATATGCAAGAAAATAATCTTATAAACATTGAATTATATATCCTTCATGTCAGCCTATAATACACTATGAAATCAGCTCCCTATTGTGCTGACTGGTTGGCCTACAAGACAGTTAAAATTTCTCTATATATATCCTCTCTACGACACATTTTAGAAGCAAGTTTTCGATCATCCCAAAAGGATAGTTTGCAGATTATTACAAACGGCAAGTGCGAATTGGTTTAAGAGAATGCGGAAAATACTGAGGTTAATGGCATGGAAAAAGGGAGCAACTATTGCAGATCTATCTGATTTTTTTGTAGCATCTAAAAGTGCAGATCTAAGGACAGTGGTTAGCACAGATTGAAGACCACGATATTGGGGAAAGAATAGGAAGCATAGACTAAGGATAAGTGTAGCTAGACAACAAATTTGTTGATTAACAAAGAACAGTTTTTGAATAGGTGCAGGAAGGTACAAGTGCAGATATCTTTAAGCTCTAAAGTATTTATTGTAAGAAATTTCCAAATTCAAGTCTATGATCTAAAGGTAATAAGAAATTAAGGAAGGTAAATCATATATTTACCTTCCTAACAAAATCGCAAGATATTCAGTTACAAGTAAAATCAATTTTGTCTCTACATTTGTATAAGTACTTTGATAATTGACTTGATGAAGGATTA
This sequence comes from Pinus albicaulis, assembly GCA_034641835.2. Taxonomy (NCBI): domain Eukaryota; kingdom Viridiplantae; phylum Streptophyta; class Pinopsida; order Pinales; family Pinaceae; genus Pinus; species Pinus albicaulis. The sequence continues at coordinate 1,429,895,466 of CM076584.1, forward strand.
ACTAAGAATACATAATAAAGCTCACAAGTAATTATCAAAAGGAGAAATTTTGTATTAATCAAAAGCCCTACAAATTCTTAACATGGTTTCAAAGCTATGGTAAAAGAATATCACCTTATTGGCAAGAAGTTTGGTGCTATTACAAAGAAGAAGTTGTGTTCAATTGTAGAGATACATGTTCGATACAATTTCATTGATACAAGTGAAACTCCATAAAATAAGTTCAATGCAATTACATAATACAAAAGTATTATATAGAAGTGTTAGAGAGGAAGTTCATAACAATGTTTTAGATAGAAGTATTATATAACTACAAACTGAGATATTCAAGCTGTCACAAAATCGTAGTGTAAAGACTTTTCTATATTTCCTTCAAAGTAATAAAGGATCAAGTCATATCTATACTGCCACCACATGACTAAAGGAACTAAGATACGTATATATTAACACCGCAATCCTAGAGAACTCACATTGTAAACACAAAAATATAGTGCTATCTTAAAAGAATGATTTATGTACCAAAATGAGACCTTGGTTTCATAACAGAAATAGCACAAGACATAGACAACCAAAGGAAGGCATTACAAAAAGGATCTAATCCTTTCCCTTGAAGAAGATCATCCAAAGAGAAAGCACTATAACATCTCTTCTCCACCACCATCAAAGAAATCAAGCTGAAGACTTTATCTTCACTTATCTAGTAAGTACTTTTCATTCTATAATAAAAATTTGTTAAATGAATTTTTTTTGCAAGGAGATCTATGAGCTAGTTGGGTTACCAAGAATCCTTGCATAAGGAGGATAGTCACGGTCCTCGAAGAAAGTAAAGTCATGGAAAGTCTATAAAGTTAAAGATGTATCTAAATACATGGAAAGGGATAGAAGGGCTCAAAGGATTCTTATGAAATCAGTCAAAGTCCTTACATCCCTCTGTCTATGAAGAATTGGAGACATCAAGAGAATATATGAAAAGCTTAAATAACTATTCTATGCAATAAATAAGGTTATGTCACTTAGACCCGATTTACACAAAATTGAGGTATCAAATAATGAAGGGATATTTTCATAAGATCTCAACTGTGAGATCTAGAAAATATGATAATATGGACTTCATAACAAATATACAAGAGAATTACCTCATTCAACTTGTGATCTCTATGCTAGATGGAAAAAGACAAATCAAGGGAAAAAATGTTGAAGGAGAAAAGACTCAAACATTTTTTAAGGAAATGTGGAAGACTTATGGACATTACAAGAAAGATGGTCCTAAAATAACAATCTAAATAGGAGAAAGAATGGAGGAAGCTGAAGAAAAGAAGTTCAAGGAAAATCATGCAAACTTATGAATAAGGAATTGATTTATGTTGGAAGAAATGTAGCATCCTAATCAAAGCATGGCAGGAGCTCCTGGTAAATCGGCTCTAGGGGAAAACCTCTAATAACATTACTAATGGAAATTAGTCATCAAGAGCAAGGGTCATCATGAAAACATATTTCTGGGATGTGATATAGATGAAGCAGGCCAAGAGAATGAAGCTCTTCATTCCAGAGAAATTGCTATAGGATGACTTAAGGTAAAAAGGGTATGAGGTATGCATATGTTTATATGCTAACATTGGATGCTGTGAAGTCATGTCATATGGTTGCAGGTAATGAAGTTCTGTATTTAGAAGTATGATTTATGAAGGAGTATCTCTCAGTGCATGGACATATAAAATCAACATAAAATGTCCTCATGGAATGAGAGGTATTTGTATATGAATGAGAAACTATAGAGGTTGTAAGTTCTTGGGAATGAAGAATGTACAGAAAGGGAGAGATCATGAAGTGCAACCATGTTAAGAGGCAGTTATCATCCTAAGGCCAAGTAGGTGTGACGAGGAGATCTCCTAGGTAGATATGTAAACTCTAACGAAATTCTGGTAAAGAAGAAGACCCTCAGCAAAAACATATCATTAGGAGATGTGTCAATATATATGAAGGATGTCAATGACTACAAGAATATTTCATGGTGAAAGATCATCACTAAGGTAAATTTTTATATGTATATGTTTATCTGGATGAATTTTTGCAAGTCTGCTAATCATAAGAAAGGATGTATGATCCTTGGGGATGATTCGAAGGAAAGCAGCATGGCATAATGGTGGACCGGATAAGGAAGACTGATGAATCACTTTCTGATAGTAGTCGTGACTCGTGACTGAAAGTGATGGATGATCTGTGCCCTACGAAGCCAAAAGTTGAAGAATCCTCAATATCAAAAACCATGACATCGAGGGGAGGAAATTTTCAAGAGTAGCTGGATTGCTGCTACAGGACCCTGGTTAATGGGGAGCTTGGTGGTAAGTTTCTTGCTTGGAATAAACATGAAGTATTTTCTTCCTGTGTTAAGAGGGAGTGGCATATGTTGTTCTCTATTACATGTGTCATGCAGTAGACCAGGACTAACAACTGTAAGTCTTAGTGAAGCCCATGTGAAGATTGGATAGACACATCATTATAGTCTTCACCTGGAAGACGGAATGGAGGATTAGGTAATCATCTGGAATTTGATACACTTTGAGAATGAGATAGGGCATTCAAGATAAGAGTAGTTGTGGATCGATATTCTTTGAGGGCTGGCTACCCAAAAGAAGAATAGTCCAAGAAGGTCATAGTTTGGGAACACTCGGGTGGAGTATGTACCTTGGAGAGAAAATGAAGAAGGTGTCTATAAGTCACGTGTCTCGCCAGCATTGAAGCCCATTGTCTCATTGAAGAGATGGGGTTTTTAGTCAAGGCCTTGCACTAGGAAAATTCTAGTTGATATGATGCTATACAGATGCGATTACCAATCCGATTCTTCTTATGAGATTCTTTGGTTTGAAAGTAAACATGTACCTATATGAATACCTCACTAGTTAAGAAGGATTTTTGAAAAATGTAACTAGGTCGGTCTTCATGTTGACTATGTAACTATGCACTTATGTAAAGAAGAAGTTATCAATAATAATAATATGTACTTAAGAGTCATGTTCATGAAAGATCTTGTCAACAAATATACTCCAAGATCTTGGAAAAATACCATGAAGAGATGACTCCCAAAAGATGCAAGAAAATAGTATTATAAATGCTGAATTATCTATCCTTCGTGTTGGCCTATAATACACAATGAAGTCAGCTCCCTATTGTGCTGACTGGTCGGCCTAAAATACAGTTAAATTGGCTATATATATATCCTCTTTGCGACACATTTGAGAAGCAAGTTTTTGGTCATCCAAAAGGGACAGTTTTCGAATTATTATAGATAGCAAGTGTGGATTGGTTTAAGAGAATGTGGCAAAGAGTGAGGTTAATGGCGTGGAAAAAGGGAGAAACTATTGCGTATCTATCTGAGGTTTTTGTAGCATCTAAAAGTGTGGATCTAAGGACAGTGGTTAGTGCAAATTGAAGGCAACAATATTGCAGAAAGAATAGGAAGGATAGACTAAGGATAAGTGCAGCTAGAGATTAGATTTGCGGATTAACAAAGAACAGTTTGTGAATAGGTGTAGGAAGGTACAAGTGCAGATATCTTTAATCTCTAAAGTATTTATTGTAAGAAATTTTCAAAGTCAAGTACGTGATCTAAAGTTAATAAGAAATTAAGGAAGGTAAATCAGAGATTTACCTTCCTAACAACATCGCAAGATATTCAGTTACAGTAAAATCAATTATGTCTCTACATTTGTATAAGTACTTTGATAATTGACTTGATGAAGGATTAACTAAGAATACATAAGCAAGCTCACAAGTAACTATCAAAAGGAGAATTTTTGTATTAATCAAAAGCCCTACAAATTCTCAACATCTAGTAGAGTTAAGTTGTAGGTGATGTCACTTGTCACTATTTCAGCATTTGACCCTGAACTTTATATAGGAGAAAATACTGTCCGCGAAATTTTGGGAACTTTTTATAGAATTCAAATCCAATTTCTAAAATGAAAGTTATGACGATTTTCCCTAGGTCACCTATTTGAGATGAAGTTATGGAGCCTACAAAACCATAACTTACTCAAATCATATATCTAAAAATATAAAAAACCAAGATCTTAAATTCATACACAAGGTTTACCAATATTTTGAATCCACGTGGCTGTAATTTCAACTTCTGAAGCTTCGTAGAAAAAAATTTATAGAAAAAATTCCAAGATGACCTATTTGAAGAAGCAAAAGCCTGTATTGAAATCTTTGATACAAAATGTTATGCAACCAACTCACAAAATAAAAAAAATGATAGATCAACGACTTGAGAATAGCCTCTTCGAGGGGGAAACCTCCTTTACATTACATAAATGAATAGTTATTGGATGATACAAATGAAAATACATCCTTTATATATATAGGACTCTAAGGGGTCACAATATAATCAGAGCCAGCATAACAATAATAATATAAGGGCACACCAATAACAATAGTGGGCTTGTATGGGGCTGAACAATAACAATATGGGGGCTACATGGGCACAACAATAACAATAAGGGGGTTACACTAGTATTATAGGGACCTAAAATTTTTCCTGGTGTCATTCATTTTTCTAGAAAGTTTTATCAAGTTCTAGGCATAGGTCTAGTTACTAGCCCAGAAAACGTGGCTCATATCTCGGGGCACGTGCACAGAACTGGGAAAATTAGACTATATTTTCTGGGATGAAGGGTCATCCATGTGACTAGAGGGTTACAGTCAAATTTATGTAGTGTTATGCCTATGACTAGGAATCTAAATCACTAAGATAAAAAGTTAACTCAGGGTTTGGGCACCTAGAGTGGTTGTTTAGCTCCTAGGGGTCATGTAGCACATGAGGGAAGCCAATAAAGTTTTGGTTTTTTTATTACACTTACTTAACTACATCTATGAGGTTGATTCATGTCATAGTAGCCCTCAACTCATGTTTACCCTGGCAACTCGGTGAAAGTGGGTAAATGTGAGAGGGGTGGTTACACTTATAAACCCTATGATTAATATTATAAACCCAAGGGATTAAGAAACCAAAGGGTTTATATATATCTCTGTGTGTGTGTGTGTGTGTGTGTGTGTGTCGCAAAACATCGTCACAATGTGATAATCATTGTCACAATGATTAATTGCATTACAATTTATTCAATGTCGCATTGCGACATTGAATATATTAGAGTTTAATATTATGGTTTATAATGTTGGGTGTAGGGTTTATAATCTTAATGTTATAATCATAGGTTTATTAATAAGATTTACATTATATTATTAACATAATAACATTTAATTAATAATATTAATACTATTAATCACATTAATATTGTTAAGAAAATAAGTATTAACATTAAAATTGATAAATAAGAATAATAATATTTACTTTATAATAATTAACAATATAATTTTAAATTTATAAATTCTACTCATTCTAACAATATGATTAACAATATTAATGAAATTAACATTAATATTGTTAATATAAAGACTATTAATATTAATATAATATGAGGGTTGATGATAATATAAGAAATGTTACATTATATTGTAATTTATCCAACATCACAATGTGACATTACTAAATTAGTCAACCACATTTACTAATGTGGTTGACTATGTTGGACTACGTTTGATTATGTTTGACAGTCAATGATTTTAAACTTTGATCAAACATAATCACCTATTAATATTATTAATTATTAATAATAATCAAATGTAGTGAACTTGCTTTAGTTCGACATAGTAAAACATAGTTAGTCATGGTGGATGCTATTCAACCATGGAAGAATATTGATCTTAGTTTACCATGGTTGACCATGGCCAACCTTTTTTAGTCACTGACAAAGTTTGAATACGGTCACATGATTAACCATTTCCGACCATGATCAACAATTGTGGGCCATTATCAACCATGGTCTATCGTTGTGAGCCTTTACCCTAATGTGGTTTATCTATCTATATATATATATATATATATATATATATATGCTAGTGATGATGCGATGGTTAGCAAGCTCATCCTAAATCAACATGATCAGAATGGTTAACTTGATACCTACGAGTCAACCATATTGAACATGATCAACCTAGGTTAACCATGGTGAACGAATTTGACAACCATGTTGAACCGTAATGTTAACGATGGTGAACCGTTATTATCATAAATAGATTTAACGATAGTCAACCATTATGGTCAACAAATATAAACATGGATTAGAATGGTTGAAGTGGTCACCCAAGTTAACAATGCTAAAAAAGGTAAACCATAATGGTCAACTATGAGTGGTATCAATCAATGGTGGACGATCGTGGTCATCATAATGATAATGACATAATGATCATCATTTTATGTAGTCACCCATAATGATCAACCATATGGTCATAAATGAGCAACTATTATGTTCAACCATATTGGTTAACTTTTAGTCATAATATAGAGTTTTTAATATTAGGGTTTATATTATATGTTTGATATTAGGGTTTATAATATCGTTTGATATTAGGGTTTATAATATTAGGTTTAATAATACGAATTTTATGATATAGGGTTTATAAACCAGGATTAATATTATAAGCCATGAGATAATTATCACAAACCTAAAGTTAATATTGAACCTTAATATATTATTATACATATGAGGATTAATATTATAAACCCAAGGTATTAATAAACCGAAGCGTTATTACGTATATATCCAATGTCACAGTGTGGCAAAGCATTGTCGCAATGCAATAAGAAGTGTGATAATCCTTGCCACATTGATACATTACATTACGACTTATTCAATGATACATTGAGACATTGAATAAATTAGAGTTCAATATTTTGGTTTATCATATTGGTTTTAGGATTTATAATCTTAATGCTTATAATCATAGGTTTTATAATGTTAATCCTAGGGTTTTTAATCCCTTGGGTTTATAATATTAATTCCTTTAACTTATAATATTAATAATACCTTGACTTTATTAATCCACCAGGTTTATAATATCAATTCCAAGGGTTTAGAATATTAAATCCTTGGGTTTCTAATATTAATCCAATGGGATTTTAATATTAATAAGTATTTAGGTTTAGTGATTCCATGGGTTTATAATCTTAATCTCTTTTACAATATATATACAATGTTTTTGTGTGGCAAAGCATCATCGTAATGTGACAATCATTGTCACAGTGATACATTACATTGAACAAATTAGAGTTAATATTTTGGTTTATAATTTTAATCCTAGGGTTTTTAATCCCTTGGGTATATAATATTAATCCCTTGGGATTATAATATTAATAATCCCTTTGGTTTATTAATACCAAGGGTTTATAATATTAATTCCTTGGGTTTATCTATCCCTTGTAGTAATATTGAGTTTTTAGTTTTAATATATGTGTGTGTGTGTGTGTGTGTGTGTGTTCCCCGATGGGGGTATGGGATCCCGGGAAGACTAATTGTGGGGGAGCTCCTCCCATGTGAAAACATGCAAAACTTTAAGAAGCAGGGCAGGAGGATGGAAGGAGAGCTTCTTACTCACTTGGTAGATTGGGTAATCAATATGGTGAGCGCATGTGGGATAGTGTCGATTTTATTGTGGTGAAAGTAGGACTGTAACAAGTTTACAAGATTTTATGGAAACCAATTGGTGCCTTCTCTAGAATTTGGAATTACTGGGTGGAGGCTCATCTTACTAAGTTCCTCCCAAGGGGCTCGAACCTAGGAAAAACAAGCTTCCAGTCCAGGGTGACTCCCTCAAGTTTTTAGGGATTGTGGCAAGATTATTTGCGTGGTTGAGTGCTTGGTAAATTATGAGAGTAAGTGTGCTTTTTCAATTCGTGGTTATTTTTGGCTGATAATCCCTTGCATTTCACTGGGCCTATGGATTGTTCCGTGTGTTTTATTCTTGGTATACTATGTGAGCCAAACAACCAAGGTGAATTGGTCCTTATTGTCTACGTCATGGGTCTTTTCTAGGAATACGTCATTATTAGGGGATTTATTTTTTGTTTCTTTGTTCTCTTTTGTCTACATTTACAGTTAGTGCCATAGTGATCCCTCTCGAGCAAATCAAGAGAGGTTTTTTTTTGAGCCCTTGATTTTGTAGCTGCCAACCGGGTTGTGACCCTCTCATCTGTTGTTGTCTGGGTATTGTTTGACTTTCCTTTTCAAATACCTTCCTGGTTATGGTGGATACTCTATGGTTTAGATGGGTTTGGTGTCTCTATGTGGTTCGTGTGGGTGTTTTATCTAACCCAATGGGTGAGGGGATGGATAGTTGTTTGCACCCTCAGAGAAAGGCCGGAAGCCAAGGAGTCAGAGTCCTCACACCAATTTTTTGGTTATTTTCTACTTGCATGGTATTAGTTGCAGTTTGCATGGTGGTTGGTGTTTAAGTTTTGTCTAGAAGTTATGGGGGTGCTCACCTCCAGGTAGGATTGGTTATGTGTGTGTGTGTTAAATTCAAGGATCTCTTCCACTCACAATTTAAGAATCTTTCCTCCCTCGCAGTGACAGGTAGAGGTGGTGAAGCGACCTCGCTGTTGGTGGGTTAAAGAAGGGTTGTCATGTTTTGTTGGTATTGGGGGCATGAACATAGACACCTGGGGAATCATGAAACCGACACACATAAGTACTAATGTTGGAAAGGAAACCTCCACTTTGGTGGAGGCAGCTCCTCAGGGGCGTGGCTAGTGTGTTGTGGCTACTGGTGGTCGAGGGAGATATGACGACAATGCGACGCGTGGAGGTCGTGAGGCGGGTTGTGGTTCTATTAATGGTTCAAGTATCCAACCACCAAGAGACACAATTCAGAATATATATTTGTAGTCCATATGGGAGAAGCTAGAAGTGTAGGAAAAAAATTAACGTGAGAAGAATGAAGCATTGGTTGTGGCTCTCTATTAGTTTCATTACTTTCAAGCTCATATCCACGAGCGAGTGGTCGTTGTGTGGCGTGTATAAACTCTTATTTTAGAGAAAATGGACAAGCTGGAAGCATGGATGGCGCATATGGAGCAACATTTAAAATGTACCTCTTTCCCTCCTTCCCCTACAAGTGCAAGGCCAGATAATTCGACGTCCATTACATCTGATGAATAGTTATTGTTTTTGGGGTTCTGTTAATTTTGCAATTATTTTGGAGTTACTGACCTGTGAGGTTGGGGACAACAAATCTCTTCGTAGAGTCAACAAACCTGGTTGGGGTGAGACCTACAAACTCTTGGTTTCTTATGTAATTTTCATCAACACTTAATAGAATGTTCGACTTATATATATATCTGTGTGTGTGTGTGTGTGTGTGTGTGTGTGTGTGTGTGTGTGTGCTTAATAATATATATGTTAATTTTATTAATATATTAGTATTATAACATATATGATTATGATTATAATTATATATCTATCCAATGTCGCAGTGTGGCAAAACATCGTCGCAATGCAACAAGCAGAGTGATAGTCATTGTCACAATGATATGTTACATTGCAATTTATTCAATGTCATATTGTGACTTGAATAAATGAGAGATTAATATTTTGGTTTATAATATTGTGTTTAGAGTTTATAATCCCTTGGCTTTATAATATAAATCCTAGGGTTTAAAATTATTCTCTTTGATTTGTTATCCCTTGGATTTATATTATTAGTCCCTTTTGTTTATAATATTAATCACTAATATTTATAATAATATATTAGGTTTTATAGTCTTAGGATTTATAATATTAATCATTTGGTTTGATATAGCTATTTTAGGGCTTATAGTATTAATCCTAGGGTTTATAATTCCTTGGGATTATAATATTAATTCCTTGGTTTTATAATATTAATCTTAGGGTTTATAATATTAATCCTAGAGTTTAATACTAATCGATTGGGGTTTATTAATCTTTTTTATTTATAATATTAATCCATTAGGTCTTTAATATCAATCCCTTGGGTTTATTGATCTTTTGGGTTTATAATATTAATAATCACTTAGGTTTATAATATTAATCCCTTGAGTTTATAATATTAATATTCCCTTAGGTTAAAAAATCACTTAGATTTATAATATTAATAATATATTGGGTTTATTAATCCCTCGAGTTTATAATAGTAATCCATTGGGTTTAAATATTAATCCATTGGGTTTATAATACTAATGTCTTGAGCTTATTAATCCCTTAAGTTAACTCATTGTAATAATATTGTTTATTTATTTTTAATATATATATAACAAACATATATATAATTATTAATATATTTTTTTATATTTTTAGAAGTATAATATTATATTTTAGTTTAATATATAGCCTATATATAGTTAATTTTTTCCCAAGGAAAAAACACAATTTTATTCAAAAGAATAAAAAAAGTACATCTTGCAAATGCTAAAAAATATTTGAGCAGACCTACCTTACCTGGTACATAAAAAATAAAACTCAAAAATAAATAACACCAACCAGTGGAGTTGGGAGTGGAAGATACATTGGTCATTTGATTCACTTTTACATTTACATAATTTTTTCTATCGGAGTTTGAGCTCTCTGATGCATGAATTCTTTTGGTGGCACTCGCTTCTTTTTTAGAGATATCCTTCTCAATCTGCTGCTAATGAGTGGTAGTCGTTTTTACTTTGGATTAAATTGGAACAATCACAACTACCTTCTCCACCCCTCTATTCTCTATAATTTCTTTGGAATTTTTTTCAACAATATTTGTAATATTCTTTGGTGTTTCTTCTTCCTCTCTTAAGCATCATGTGAATTTGAGAACTATCATCCATTTTTCTTTTGGGCTTGTGTCTCTTTTCTTTTTAGGTCTTTCTTTTCCTCAGGATATGAATTTGGAAGATGTTCATTTTGAAGAGAAATACAAAATCTAAGTGTTTTTTCAAAATCGAGATACTAAGACCACTACAAATTATTACGAATCATAATAATGCAATAAGGTAAACCTTTATTAAGGTACACCTCTACACATATCCTAAAAAAAGTGAAAATTAATTTTATGACTCTATCTGCATTGACCTTTAGGAAATTTCCCAAAGAATTGTTGATTCCTTCTAACACTTTCTGATGCAAAAAATTCCAGGAGATATTATGTAACCTAAACCACACCAACATTTTGGATACCACCATGGTATTTGCATCAAATCCCAGAAATCATGGGATCATAAAAAGGCCTACACTACCCCAAAAAAATGGTTTCTTTTTTAAAATGTAATCCAAAACTTTTGTTGTATCAAATTTGAAAATAAAAAATCTCTTCGAGCATAGTTGAATATCACAATTTTTAGTCCATGTGGAAAATATCTAATGATGTAAATCCTCCTTCTTGGGCAATAAACCGTTTAATCTGCATATGAGTACATTGGAATGAAATTTAGATTAAATCTCATTTACCTTTGGGAGATTTACTTTTAAATTTGACACTTGATACATATGTTCCACAATATAGGGACTAAGAATATTGGGGAGGTGATCAGCAGTTTAGTGCATTTCAACACTTCCTTTTATCACATCCTTGAAAGATATTGAACCTTTAGGGTTACTAGATCCAAGATATCCTCCACATAACCTCAGGTTTAATATGATGGAAGATTCATATTTGATGCCATGATATTGCAACTTGGATTCATCCTCCATTGATTTCCCTGCATAGATCAAAATTTTAAGTTTTGTTGGAATCTGTAACTTTTCTTCAATCTTCTGCTTTAGATATTTCACAAGACCCATAGCCTAAACCCTTATGATAACATATTTCCCGACAATGGATTTAATGTTTTTTTGGGAAAGTACTTTCATTGCCAGATATGGGTTTTGGTAGTCATTTTTTCTTCCTATAGCCTCACATCTAGGCACCATATGGTTGAAAGGATGCATTGATCCACCTAGGCGGTTGTTTGAATTTTTCCTCCATATATTCCCCTATGCCACCGAACTCAAAGTGGTAACAGGACCGATATTCCATGGATCCTTGTTTTCCCTTCGATTCCAAGGAAAAAAGGAAGCTCAAACATTTTCCAGTAGGATCCGCTTTCGACGCGACATAGTAACTTGGCTTCGACATAAAAACCTTCCTACCGTCTCCCAAGAAAATTTGAACATTGCAAGAAGACATAGTGATAATCGAAGATATGTGGTTATGAAAGAAGGATCTATCACACTGGAGACATGCACGCCATCTAGGATCATGCTCTCCTTACTTAAGTTTATTATACTCGCTACAGAAGGAAATCCATAAAATGAATACATATCTAGTGTTTTGTGCGAGAGATCTAGTGCCTTCCACCATCTCCCAAATAGAACTCAGATCTAGAAGACGTAGATTGACGTATGAAGAGAGTGACAAGAATTGAAAACCAAAAAGAAGTGGAGCATAGGATTTCTCTTCTCAATATTATGAATCAGTTAAATAATATTACATTGGAGGCATCAACATTAAATGACTGTAGTGAGACTCAAATAAAACTAGACTAAGTGAAAATTAACTCGGACACTTGAATGGATGGTTTTGACACCTAGCAGGTGATTGGAATTAGATTCTCCAACACTCCTCCATAATTACAACCACATAAAAATTTAATAAATATAATTTTTGGTCCATGTCTCAGCGAGGTTTACAATTTAAAAAATTAACTTCAACTAGATTTAGTTTTCTTCTTCTCTTCTTCTAGATACTATAGCCTCCAAATTGTTCCAGATTTTTCTCTTTGTTGTATCCTTCAAAACTTATCTTTTTAATTTTCTAGTGCAGGTCTTCTATTGTTCCAAGTTGTTTAAGAAAGTCTTGGAGTTCTTCAAGAACCTACTTGTATGTGGGTTACTCCCACATATTTTCTTCTATAGTGCGTTTTTCATCATCAATCTGCTACAACATAAGATGAGAATAAAATTTTATCTCTTCAAAACTCCAATACCTGAAAATTTCATTGATGTGTTCATAATGCATGTTGTCTTCAACACTCATATCTACAACCTTCGTGTAGACCTCATCTAGACGTTGTTGCAATCCATGTTTCAGGGAACTTTAACTCTTCTTCATAATCGTCTTGTGTACCTACATATTATAAATCAATGGTAAGAGTAAAAACATCTCCAAAACCACATTGGTTTTGTTCCTTTTTCTCTGCAATGATAGTTTTCTCCTGTTGCGCTTCCTTCTCTGCATATGCCTCTATCTCTTTTTCCTCTTTGTGGGCTTCCTCCTTTGCATCTGCCTTTATCTCTGTTTCTTTTTCTGTCTTTATCTATGACTTTGTCTCTGTCTCTTCTTCACTAACCGGTGCTATTGTAAATAGGTTGTCTTCCATTGACTCATGTGGAATTATCTCACCAATTAGCATCATGTCAATATCATGTTTTTGTTGCATCATCTCCAACCATTTATTATTAGCAAACAAATCTTGATAAAATTTTATATCAGAAACATTAATCGAGGGATTTACCATAGCAGTGACTGCTTCAATATAAATTTCTCTCTCATCATCAAGCTGGTTTGTTGGAGTCACAAAATCGTCATTAGAAAGATGTGTTGTTGGATTCACCAAATCTTCATCAACAAGCTTCATTGATAGAATCATCAAACTTTTATCAGCAAGCTCTGTTGCTGGATTCATCAAATCATCTTCAGTAAGCTTTATTGTTGGATTCACCAAATATTCATCCACTTGTGGTTGCGCACAGTGGGGTTCACGATCATCTTCATGTGCCTTCTCTGCTAGTCTTTTAATTCCTTCACATTCATCATCCACTTGTGGATGAGCACAGTGGGAATCCAAAATCTTTTCATCTTGTTGTATATTTGTTTCTATAGATCCACCTTCATCACCAACTTCAATTCTCCCCCTTACACCAAAACACCTATAAAGGGTATCGCAGGCTTCCTTGGTTTTCTTGGCATCTGATATCAAGGGAAAAATGTTGTCATCCCAAAATTATTTTGTGCATTTTAATAAAAAGGCATCATTTTGCCTCTTCACTTCCAAATCTAAAAAAAAATTCAAACATTTCATGTTGTCGCTTTGACCTTCTCATCCTCTTAGATTTTCCCATTTGTCGACTGTTGGATTACTATGACTCAACAAGAAAATCGATTTGCAAACATATTTTGTAGTGGCTTCTTTGCTACTATACTTCCACAAACAAATAGGTTTACATTTCTCTACAACCACAATGCTTTAACAAATCTTTTCACAAATCTCTCTTCCATTGTGTTTATTAAAAAAAATACCTCAATGCTCATAACTAATGTGACCAACACCCCTTAATAAGCCCTCTTCACAAATTTGAATGCCTTTTTTTTTAATAAAAACGTCAAATGAAGCCCTTTTGAAAATATTACATCTCACAAATCAAATACAAATCTCATCTCACAAAAAAACAATGCATTGAAATATTACATGGGCCCTTTTCGAGTCATAATTCCTTTTTCAAATTAATACATTGCATGTCTCATTCAAAAATCACATGTGCATTTTATATAAGGAAAAACACCTTTAAACCTTTCGTTCAAACCTTTAACCCTTCTGCATTGTGCACATTTACTTTTCCTACTTCTTGAACCTAATGCGTATCACCGTTGTTTTCTTCAACATATATATTTCTTTTACTTTTCGGATAGAATGGTGGGTGAGGACTTTGACTTTGCGGAATTTTGGTACCTTAACGCTTAACGCTTCTTTTGAACAGCTGGGCTGCGTTAATAATGCACTGGATATATCTCTCGGATGTGTTATCCTTGATGCAGTTCAAATTTTTTTTAAATCTCCGCTTTATTCTCTAAAACTCGCTCTCTTTATGTTGCTTCTTAGCATGAAGCTTCTTCACACTACTGCTCTCTCAAAGAGTTTTGTGTAGGTTAGCCTCTTCTCTCTCACTTAGTTCACATTGTTGCTCTCTTATGGAGTTTTATGTAAATTAGCTCTGATACCATGACAAGAATTGAGAACCAAAAATAAGTAGAGGAGGGGATTGGTCTTCTCAATATTACGAATGAGTTAAATAAGATTACATTGGAGACATCAACATTAAATGAGTGCAGTGATATTCAACTAATAATGGACTAAGTGAAACTTAACTCGAACACTTGGATGAGCAGTTTTGACCCTTAGGAGGTAGTTGAAATTAGATTCTCCAACAATGATAATGTGCAAAATATTTGTGACAATAAAAACCACACTATATAAAACCCTAACTCTCCTCAAATCCATCTTTTTCAATTATTAATATAATCAATATAATATTAATCTAATAATATATAAATATATAATAATAGAATTATTAATAATTATAAATAATTAACATAAACTTAATAATTATTTATATAATTGATATATGTTTATTTGTATATGTTAATGATATTGATAAATATAGTTAACTAGTTTTTAAGATTATATGACAAGTAACCCGCATATAAAAGCATACAAAAGACTAATATGCTTACGGAATTTATAGATTTGTTTGAGATGTTTTATATAAAATATTCTATAAATATTTTATAATGATGGCAGATTTTATATATTTAAAAAACATTTTATGATGGTTTTAGATTTTAAATATTTAAAATGTATGGGAAAAATTAGTACTTTAATATTTATTTATAGGATGCTGAAATTTGCCTTTTACATAGATTCATACATTACATATCTTGATATTCAGCAAATTCGTAATTATGAAAAACATAAGCAAACTATCATACTCACACGAAATATTGAGGATATTTACAAAACCCGAGTAGATAGGATCACAAGGATGGTTTCATAGTAGCAAAAGTTTGGCTGGAAGATAGTCCAGAGATAATGCATAGATGATTAAAAAGGATAGGAGGTTTTTCTTGATAAAAAGAGGAGGTAATAGATATCTTTTAGGTTTTTTTGGTTACTAGATGCGGTAGGATGAAAACAATGCATAAATGATTAAAAAGGATAGGAGGTTAATGCATAGATGATTAAAAGGGATAGGAGATTTTCTTGATAAAAAGAGGAGGTAATAGATATTTTTTAAGTTTTTTTGGTTTTAGGTTTTTTTGGTTACTAGATGTGGTATGATGAAAATAACGCATAGATGATTAAAAAGGATAGGAGGTTTTTCTTGATAGAAAGAGGAGGTAATAGATATTTTTTAGGTTTTTTTGGTTGAGGTAACAGATATTTTTTAGGTTTTTTTGGTTACCCGGTGTGAATGAAAATACAGTAAAAGATAAAAGATATATATTGTTATAACTGTTTTTTTTTCAATAAACAAGACAGTCGTTTTTTTCTAACGAGAGAAAAACACATTATAGGTATTGGCTTTCACTGAAACCATGGAAGATATTGCAGACTATGTAGTGGTTGTTGAAAATGTGACCCAGAGACATTTAATAACTTAAATATTACATATCAAATTAAAATACATGTTAAATGAAACTATTACAGCGTTATCAAGATAAAAATGCAGGTTGAATAGAACTATGACAGCGTTAGATACCATTCCAACTGGTTACCTCCGGGTCGACTCCTCGTTTTGCTTCGACCAAAAGTTGTAAGCTTTTATTATATTAAAACTTGTCTTCATATTGTTAAAATTTCTGCATTGTAGCTTCATCCTAATGTGCGGGCTTAGGCATGCAGTTTATTTAATTAGCTCCAGCTATGTTACTATTTTCCATGGGGTCTAGAAATAAATAGGAAACGAACTCCAGTGAAACTGCTCCAAATTTGGTTTTGCTACCGTTAATGGTAGGATCTATTTTCTTTTTCTACCCCTTTTTTTTTTCAATAAATTAGATGGAACGTTATTTTCAATTCTTTCTTTATAAGTTGTGTTGCCTTTTATAAGTTTTGTTGCCTTCTGCGTGCACATTTTTCATATAAGAGAATAAGCTGCTGGGATCCCGTAGCAAATGAAGCCAATCAGTAGAGATTGCTGTGATGACCGCCATCGTTGTCTCTGTTCATATCTCCTATTTTTATTTTTTCTAATGGCTGGAATACATGAGCATGATGAGCTTCAATGGTCATCGGATTATGGACAAAACACAAAATCCAACCTGTATCTATTTCGCTATGGTCTATTTCATCGCCTAATCACCTAGTTATATATTTATTACTACTTGTTTGAGATAGTCTGTCTTTCTACATTTTGATTTTGGGTTTGTTTTTACTTCTATACAGTCTAAATGGGCTGGGCAGGTCATTGTGTGTCCTGCGGATTCTTGGAAAATCCATAATCTAATAATCAAAAGAGTGACAATGAGAAGAATGGTTAATTGTTTGATTTTTCTCTCAATTGTCAGATTTTGAGATATTTCTGAAATTTATAATTGATATAAGGATGCTTATCTTTGTGTAATCTTAATTTGTTTGAATATAGAGGGATCTTCATATTCTAAAATATTCCTAAAATTTTCAATTAATATAAAAATGGCCATCTTCATGTAACCTTAATTTATTTGAATATAATAGATTTAACTAAATGGCACGTGAAATTGAAGATGTCCCCACTTATCATTTGCAAAAATCCATTGTAAAGATAGTTATGGGTGTGTGGTCCTCTGCAGGGAATATATAAATGAGCTTGTTGTTCAGTTTATCATACTATATTTTAGAAGAGTTTGTTCATTATGCTTAAGTACTGAAGGTATCTATTGACACCATCACAGTTAGAATTTTTTATATTCACTGTTGTTGATTCACTTCTTTCAACATGATATTCAAATCCTTTAAGTCATGATCAAGGGTTTTACAGAGTGAAGTGAGTTCTAATGAGCTGCAGCGTTCTTGCAGTGAGCAACGTATTATAATGAAACTGTAGCAATCTGGTATACCGACCTTTGATGGTCGTGTGCCCTAGGTTGTTTGGCATGACAAGGAAATATCTTCGGTATATCATTATTTTTTCGATTCATGGAGTTTTTATTGGGCACGTTCTTTGGTAAAGTCTAAACCATTGATAGGAATTATTTTAATTGTGGATGATAAGAACCTGTGATGAATATATTTGGTTGTTTGAGCATAGCTACAGCGTGAACTCCTGTGAAAAAGCAGACCGAGGTCAAATCGTTTGGTGAAAGTGCCTTGATTTGAAGTATTTTTGGGGAGGCTAGCAGATAAGTGGCTGTCGTAGAGATATGCAAAGACCAAGTCTTGTCTACCGTAGTATATTTTAGAGATTCAGCGTTTTAGCTTATACATTGGCTATGAGGATGGCTTAAAATATAAGGCTAAACTTATTTAAATGGTGGATTTCAAGAATATTTTGGGTTGTTAAAGTTATATAAATTGTGGATTTCAAGAATATTTTGGATGGTTTGACTTCATTTTTTTTTCATTATATATTACAGAAAACTCGAGAAATATTTTGGATTGTTTGACTTAGTTTCTGTTAATCATATTCTAAAATATTCTCAAAACCTGCAATGAAAATAAAAATGTCTCTCAACACTGATATAGGGAAGACTAGAGGTTGAAAACATTATTAAGTTAATTGTTGGAGTTAGTTGATTGAGAGATCCTCGACAGAGTACCAATTGACTAAAAGCAAAAAGCAACTAGTCAGATAAACCCTTGCTGCAAATTGTGGTTATTCCACATCTTTGTTGGCCATAGTCGATTCCTTGGGTTGTAGAAGCACTATATACATGTATTCTTTGTTACTAGAAATGAGACGGTACCCATTGTTTCTGTAAAAAAATGTGTAGCCATTTTTTCTGTAAAAAAATGCTGGATAAATGAGATGGAAAACGTTGTTCTCTAATCTATTGTTGTTGTACATGCATATAATTAGCTTTAATTACCTTTAATTCAGCTCTATTTATTGCATGTGGTGTGCATTTGTCTTTAGTTAGTTAGCTCGAGTGCTTACATGTGGTATGCACTTGGCTTTAGTTAGTTAACTCTAGTGCTTGCATGTGGTGCATCTGCACATTAACAGAACATAAAGTGCACTCATCTTCAAAAAGCTTCAATTATCCACAGTTATTCCATGTAGAACTAAGATTAAATTGAGTTGCTTTATGTACTCTTTCTCAAACTAATATTGATGAATCAATTTCATTCTGAATTCTAATTTTTCTTTTTCAACCCTTGCAAGTTTGTACTATTATTCTTGAGCTAAATCCGTATTTTTGCTCTAATAATTTTACATGGTATCATAACTACAGGGGTTTGGAGAAGGTTCATGAATAATATTTTGCAGAATGAAGATCAAAGAATTGGAAATTGTTGGAAGAGTTGATTGGCAAATCAAAATATTGGAGAACTACCGCAATTGTTGCTACAACTACAAGATGAAAAAAATGGAGTTCTCATCTTTAGCAATTCTTACTCCGTATAACTACTTCCAATGGAAGCGAGAGATTTTGCTTCACCTCAGAGGAAATGTTTGTATCGGATAGTTATGAATACAGAAGTTGAACTTCTGTCGTTGAAAAATCCAAATACTTCAACAGGATAAACGAGGCTTTTGGTCTTCTATTGTTTTCCATATCTCCAACATTGCATTTCTATGTGGACATATGCAACACTCCGAATGAGGTTTTGACAACCTTGGTGAATTTATTTGGAAATCGGGATGAGATACGGGCTCATGTTCTTGAAAATGAGCTAAATTCCCTAGATCCAAATATTTTTGCGAACATTCAAGTTTATTTACGAAATTTAAATCATTTTTTCTACAATTACATGATTGTGGGATGGATAAATCCAAACAGCAAGGTCAATGGATCCTTTCTATTTTGTCTAAATTAGGCCTGGAATATGTTGTTTTGGTTTCTACATTTCATACAGTTAGACTTGCAACTGGAGAAAAATGGAAAATGATCAAATTTTGCATTTATTGAGTCTCTTATTCATGAGCAGGATAAAATCATCAAAATGGGTTCATTAAAGTCTCCAAATGCACATTCACTTGCCATGCATGAGAAAGGAAAGTCCAACTTGAAACCAAATTAGAAATACAAAGGAAAAGGAAAGGAAAGAGATCTAGATCCAAGAAAGGGAGGAAATCCAAAACCTCCAGATGATTTTTCCATTTGTAAGGGTGAGAAGGGAAAGAAAGGAAACTCGAATTGTCCTTATTGTAATAGAGGTTATCATCTTGAATCCTCTTGCATGCAAAATAATCTTGGTCATCACATTCCAAAAAGTGCCAATAAGAAGACAGAGGAAAAACCATCAGAAACAAGGGGTAATGGGCATGCTTTGATTGCTCTTCATTCCGCACCACAAGAATGGATCATCGATTCAGGAACTTTGCATTATATGGCTTCTTTGAAGGAATATTTTTCTTCTCTACATGCATACTTGTGACCTCCTATTCTCATGGGGGACAATTCTGGAGTTGAAGCAACTGGACAAGGAAGACTGAAATACGAAGATGGCAGTTTTGAGAATGTCTTGAATATTCCAAGGATTTATGTGAATCTTCTTTCAGTGTATCAGATTACACACACTGGTATCAGAAGGAAAGTGGAATTTACCCCGGTTTCCATGAGAATTTATGACATGCAAAACAACTTGAAGGTTGCATCTAGCAAGGTAAATGATCAATCTCGCTTGTATACATTTTATGATTTTGTTCCTCAATCAGATTCTATTTTGTTACTTACACATGGAAATGAAGAAAGTAGGATTTGGCACGAGATATTTGGGCACTTTAATTTCACATATACGCAGCAAATTAGCAAGCAAGGGATGGTCAAAGGATTATCGGGCATTGAATTTTCGAATGGTGTTTGTAATGGATGTGATTTTGGAAAGAATCCACAAGACAAGTTCGAGAACGAGCATGCATGGAGAGCATCTTCACCTTTGGAACTTGTACATAGTGATCTCATGGGTACATTTCCAGTACTTTCAATGATAAAAGTGAGATATGTGTTGTCATTTATAGATGATTACATGAGATTCACTTGGGTTTACTTCTTGAAACTCAAGTCTGAAGTTTTTCAACATCTAAATATTTTCAAAGTGCATGTAGAAACTCATTCTGGAAAATTCATCAAGATACTCCGCACATATAATGGGACTAAATTTTTCAACAAAGATATCAATAATTGTTGTATTTAAGCAGACATATAGTTCCTTATACTCCACAGAAAAATGGGGTGGCCAAAAGGAAGAATCGTTCTTCGAAAGAGATGGCCAATTGCATGTTGCATGAAAGATCTCTTTCGTCAAATTTGTGGCTCGAAGCTATCAATTGTACCTCATACATTTAGAATATATATGCTCATAAATTTGTTACTGGAAAAACGAATTTTGAGGCTTGGACTGGCATGCAACTTGAATTCAATCATTTCCGCATTTTCGGATCTCGAGCATGGGCCCGCATTCCTATAGAGAAGAGAAAGGTTTTTCAACCTCAAAGTAAAGCATGCATATTTGTTTTATATTCTCGTGAAGTAAAAGGGTACATATTGCTTTATATCAAAAATGAAGAGATATTTATTGAAAGGAGTGTAAAGTTTGATGAAGATACTTTTCATGCACCTACAGATGAACTTGTTACCAAGCTTCCATCACCACTCATTGATGAATATGTAGATGAAACTTCCGATTAGAATTCTGGTGAAGATGAGCCTCTTCCTATGACACGTGTTGGACCACCAGTTGTTGAACATTAGGATCAAACTTCCTCGTGTAGTTCGGAAGATTCTTGACCACATTGAACACAAAACTGGTGTAGCGTGAGTGATATCCTTGATGATCCTGCCTATATACCTCAGTTTGAGGAAGATACACAAGCACTCTTAGCTATGTAGCCATGCATGCCCATGCATGCTTATATGATGCATGCATCTGATCCACAGACTTATGGAGAAGCTGCTAGGAATCCTTAATGGGAAGCAACAATGGATAAGGAATACAACTCTCTCATTGAAAACCAGACTTGGGATTTGGTTCTGCTACCTTCCAATCATAAACTTGTGAGGTGCAAGTGGGTTTACCAGACGAAGGAAGTAGCAAATGGACAAGTTATTCGATATAAGGCACAGTTGGTAGAAAAAAAAATTCATCAATTACATGGTGGTTGTCTACCGTAGTATATTTTAGAGTTTCAATGTTTTAGCTTATACATTGGCTATGACGATGGCTTAACAAGTCAATCTATGACAAATCTATAGATTTGAGAAGTTTTTATTTGAGACTTTTTGAAATTATTTAAATTGTAGATTTAAAAAATATTTTGGATCTTTTGACTTTACTTTTGTTCATAATATATTACAATATTCTCTAAATCCTCAATGGAGATAAGAATGTCTATTAGTTTGATGTATATGGTAAAATAGAGGTTTTCAAGAGTAAAATTTAGAAATATTTTGGATTGTTTGACCTAGCTCATCTTCAACATATTCTAAAATATTCTCAAAACCTACAATGAAAATAAAAATTTCCTCAACACTAATGTAGGGCAGACTGGAGGTTGAAAACATTATTAAAGTTAATTTTTTGAGTCAGTTGATTCATAGATCAATACCAATCAACCAAAAGTAAAAGGAAACTGGTCAGATAATCCCTTGCTACAAATTGTGGTTATTCTGCATATTTGTAGGCCATAGTCAACTCCTTGGGTTGAAGAAGCACTATATACTTGTATGATTTGTTACAAGAATGGGATTATAGCCACTATTTCTGGAAAAAACATTGGAGAAATGAGACGACATGGAAAACGTAGTTCTCTACACCCATTATCATTTTTATGGGTGAGAAACGCGTTTTTTAAGAAACTAATGTTTTCTCCTTAGTTTCTCCTCCTTTTGATGGTTTCATTCCCAACTTCTGCAATGTCATGTTAACTCTTGTTGCAAAAACTCACTGCATGTTTCCATTTCTAGTTGTGTAGTGTGAATGCAAACTAATGGTTGTGCAACATGATGACCCTTAAGGAAAGTTTTGAAGAAAATTGTTGTTGCAGAGAAGAGCATAAAATACTGATCTAAGGTAGAGGTTAGATCCGATCAGAAGAGAGAAGCATATGAGATTCAAGCAAATGAGAGGAGACAGCAAGTGGGTATTACCAGGAGCTCAAGTTAGCTTCACGTACCCGATTCAGTTAGCATAGTAAATATTAGGTAAGATAATCAATGCTTTGTTTCTCATTTATAGTAACACAAACATTCTCAATAACCTTAGGCATACTAGTTGTGTCAAATACCTTAAACGTTTTGGTAACGACTGCACTTTTGTGTCACTCAAATCTGGAAACTTAAGAGAGGCCATGCTTCCAATTTCCCTTTCTCGAAGCTTTTCTAAACCTCTGGTTTCATATATGAACAATGAGAAAACTTGTGGAACTTTGAATGACTCGTCAAGTGCACTTAGTTCTTTGTTTCTCAAGAAAATATGAGCGCAATGGGAACACTCTTATGGAAAATTTGTTTGCAGAATCTTCTTTCCATGAGCTTGAGAAAGAGTTAAGTGTGCTTCAAATTTTGATTTTGAGTTGGCGAAACTTACGGCGTTATGGACTAAGTATAACTCATGGCTGATGATAAATGCTTTGTTTTATGTTTTTTCATATTTTCCTTATTTTTTCTCACTCCTTGTTTCTTCAATGTGAAACCTCCCAACTTCGTCTCTCGTCTCGTTGTCATTTATCGTTTCTCGTTTCTGGTAACATAGCTTGTATGTATGGTTATTATTATAATTCATTTTTTACTAGATCAAGAGATTTAGATGAAGTTCGATATATTTGGTATGAATAGCTCTCTGGTATGTTGAACTTGGCGAGTTGTTAAATAAAATGTATTCCTCATTCAAAAATGTGCATCATTTGTTGTGCATTGATATTTTTGTTCAACTGCAGTGATATAGACTCGCAATGGCACAAGCCTACAATGAATTGAATCTGAAAAAAATTTGGACAACTTATTGTTTTTTTACTACCCTAGTCTAACGAAGTCACAATTTCCCTTGGAAAACAATGGAAATTCCTGTAGGATTTTGAAAAATTTCGGCAGAAATTTTTGGAAATCCTGGTTACATCGGTCCAAATTCAGGATTTTTGGTTCCACGGGGTTCTTAATTGTGTTGAATCCATTTACACCATAAAAAATGATCCAGGCACTACCAAGATTGGATTTCTTGAAATTTTTCTCACTAGATTCCGACAAGAAATTCTGCAGCAAAATTGTGGCCTTATTAGACAACCTCATCCCTTATTTAAGATTTTTTTTCCTTGAAAAATTTTTAATGACATTATTGTAAAAGGAATATCTATGAATATATATAGCACTGTGTTCTATTCCAGTTTTTATCATCTTTGAAACCACTATTTTTATTTGTGTTCTATTTCATTTTTTATCGGCTTCAAAACCATTGTTTTTGTTTGGTTACGTAAGTCTTGGGGTAGCCTTCATTTGTGTTGAAATATTAAATTCAACTACCACATAGATAGAAGAAAGATGGCAAAACTTAAATTGTGATGGGAATGAAGGACAGCAACAGCAGCAGCAAATCTCCACTTACTGATCTTCACGCAACCACAGTCTCCTCCGCCTTAACCATTCACCTACCGCATTGAACACTGACCGACCATTTGATTTGGAATATATCGCACAACAAGCACCATTCCGGGGGCAGCAAGCATGAGCTGCGAAGGGTGAAGGCAACCCACCAGAGGAGGTGAAATCACCTTCCTCTTGACTAATTAAATAATTTTTGGGGGGCATAGAAATTGGCTCTTCCATAATGGTTGAACCCCACGGAAATTTTGTTTAATGTTTTGACTTAGTATTTTTTATTTTCCGCATATATGTTTTATTTTTTTTGTTTTAAACCTTGGTTATAAATTTTATATAATATATATATTGTAAGTATGTCATATTTACAATATATATAATTATTGTAATGAAATGTAAAATAAATACATATGCCATGTGCATTGTATAATATATATGTCGGGAAGAGAGAAGAAAAAAAGGGGAAGAACATTTCGACTGTGTGTAATTTTTTTCGAGAGCAGTAAGACTCTAGATTTTGATCCATAACTAGATGTTCCCAATGTAGTACTAATATGGGTAAGATTGTCGCACCTCCCTTTACACTGCTGGAGTGATGACTTGATTCGTGCAATAGGAAATGGAGTGGGAAAATACATCGATAGAAGCAAACCCAAAGAAAACATGCAGGCATGTGCAAGAATCTGTGTTGAGTTGGATCTAGGAAAGGGCCTCCCGAAATCGATCAAAATCAAGGTGGACAACTCGATCCACATTCAACAGCTGGACTACAAAAAAATCCCCTTCAAATGTAAGGTATGTCACGAATACGGTCATTTTTACAATAGATGTAGTAAATGAGAGGAACCTGAAAAAACACTGAAGAAACATCAAATCCAAAATGGGAACAAGTAAAAAAGAAAAATACTGCATCTAAACCCACCTCTGGCTCCCATCCTCCTCCTCCACCAGGATCTTCCCTCCCTTCTCAACCAACCTCCCTTGTGGGGACAAATCCTTTTGACATCCTCACATCTGCTCTTATCCCATCTGACCTGATCACCACCTCCTCCCCCATTCACACCCTCCTCTCATCTCCCATTCCTACCCCTCCTGGTTCCCCTCCTTAGGCAGACAAGCCTCTCCCCCAGAACCCGGAACAAACCCCCACAAGAAACCAAAAAAAAGAAACCCCTCAAAACATTGAGAACATAAAAAAAGTTGGAAGTAGATCAAACAAAGAAATAAGAGATGAAGAAGCAGCCAAAGATATCTCACTAGAAACACAATAGGGATTGGAGAAATTTTTAGAAAAAGGACCAAAGAATAAAGAAAAATTACATCAAGAAAACAAAGGGAGGGGTCCTACTATAGTCGAAAATAATAAATAATGATATTTTTCTCTTGGAATTGTAGATGGTTGGGTCACCCCTCCAAAATAAACTTTTTAAAAGACTTGATAAAAATTTAAAAACCCGACATCCTCTTAATTCAAGAGACAAAGCTAAGCAGTCAAGAAATTAATGTGATCATAGAAAAATCTAGAATCTGTGAAGGACTAGCAATATCAGCTACTGGAGATTTAGGAGGGATAAGCAATATATGGAAAAAATGGAAATGGAAACTACAAAAACAAACAAAGAAATACCACTGGATAAACACTAAACTGGAGGAACAACTAGCATCTACAACATATACTCCCCCAATCATTACAAAGACAAGGAAATATGCTGGGAAACCTTAAAAGATAGCATTGGGTATGAACGAGAAGATATTATTCTTGTTGGGGGAGATCTAAATATAATACTCAAAGCTGAAGAAAAAAGAGGAGGGAACTTCTTGCCGGATCCAAACAAAGAAACTCTAGAAGAGATAATGGAAGAAAGTAACCTTCTTGATATCCCTCCTAAAAATGGGAAATATACCTGGGATAATCGAAGAATAGGTAGGGAAAACATCAAGGAAAGGCTAGACAGGATCCTTATCTGTGATAGGATGATCCTCAACTACAACAAAGCTGCCTCCAGAATTATCCCCTCAGCAGTCTCT
Source organism: Pinus albicaulis (assembly GCA_034641835.2). Lineage (NCBI taxonomy): Eukaryota > Viridiplantae > Streptophyta > Pinopsida > Pinales > Pinaceae > Pinus > Pinus albicaulis. The sequence goes on from CM076584.1 coordinate 1,429,921,872, forward strand.
GATCACAAACTAGTTTTAATGGAGCTGGGCATGGCTGAAAAACTATGGACCACTGCCATTAAGATATAACCAGCTTTGGGGCAACATTGAAGAAGAACAAAAAGAGGTGGAAAAGTTATGGGAGAAAAAAATCAGTGGTTCCCCAACATATATTTTGGAAACAAAAATAAAAGCCACAAAAGTAAGATTGAAAGATTAGGCAAAAAACAGATATAAAGAACCACACAAACAGAAAGAGCACCTCAAAAATGAGCTAAAGTAGATCCAAGAGGAATTGGAAAAAAACGAAAGCACCATAGAAAATCAAGCAAGAGAAAAATAAGTTCAATGTAAAATCTATAGAAACAACAGAAACGAGGAAGAGACTTGGAGGCTCAAGTCTAGACAGTTATGGATGCATGTTGGAGACAATAACACCTCCTTTTTCCACAACTCGGAAAAAACCAAAATAATAAAGAAAAAAATTGAAAAAATTACAGGAGGAGAAGGGAAAGAGCTACAAGGACAAGAGGAAACAAAAAATGAGGCCTTCAGCCACTTCAAAAATATTCTCACAGCACCAGACAGTCAGGCAAACCCTAAAGAGTTTCTGAGTCATATCCCAAGAATTATTGATAATAGCAATAACATATCACTCACTAAGGAAGTGACAGAAGAAGAAGTAAAGGAAGCTGTTTGGACTCTGCAACCGGACAAGGCTCCAGGACCATATGGTTTTCCCATAGCTTTCGATAGAACCTTCTGGAAAATCATTAAAAAGTACCCGCTGAAAATGATTAGATATGTAATGAGAAAAAGAGATATTGGAGGATACACAAATTCATCTTTCTTGGCCTTAATACTCTGAACCGTTTCAGGCCCATATCCCTCTGCAACAACTCCTATAAAATCATTTCCAAAATCATAGCTGGCAAGATGAAACCTCTCCTTTCCAACCTTATCACTGAAAACCAAGGAGGGTTTGTTCCCAATAGGCAGATATTGGATAATATCATCTTAGTCCAAGAGGCCATTCATACCAGTCTCAACAACAACGAAAAAGGATTTCTCCTAAAAATGGATATGGCGAATGCCTTTGATAGAGTGAATCTAACCTTTCTTGCAGATGTTTTAAAAGAATTTGGCTTCTCTGAATAATTTTTTGAATTAATACAAGCATGTACAGTGGGTCCTTGGATAGCTCCACTCATCAATGGTAGGTCGTGCAAATTCTTTAAAATTTCAAGGGGTTTAAGACAGGGATGTCCCCTATCCCCCTTCCTTTATATCATAATGGTTGATTCCCTCAGCAGAAACTTGGAGAAATGTAGAAGAAACTCCACTCTAACAGGCCTTTCCATAAGCAGAGGAACCAAAAGAATAAATCACTCTCTGTTTGCAGATGATACTCTTCTAGTGGGAGGAGCATCCTGTATAGTAGCAAGAAGATTCAAAGCCATCTTGGACAGTTTCATGGAGGTCTCTGGAGGCTTTGTCAACAATGGCAAAATTTTCTTGTACAGTTGGAATACTCCCATAAGAAACTTGCAGAGAATGTCACAAATTTTGAATATCCCCTTTCAAAATAGCTCAGACCATTTTCAATACCTGGGGCTGTCAATTAGCAAGAAAAATATGAAGAATTAGATATGGAGAAAATTTGCAGAAAAAATGAAAGTAAAAATCCAGGCTTGGGGAATGCTCCAGCTAGACCAGGTAGGCAGAATTATGCTAATAAAATCCATATTAGCATCTTTGCCTCTATACCAATTTTCCCTTATATCGGCCTCTGCAAGCATCCACAAACAAATTGAAATAATTATCAGAATTTTCTTATGGCAGGGAGGGAAAAGAGAAAAAAGGAAATTCAGCCTAATAAACTGGAAGCATGTAACAGCTACATAATGGGCTCTATAGGCTTGTAGTTTGGCCATCTTCATTCATTTTTACTTTTCAAACTGGGCTCTATAGGCTTGTAGTTTGGCCATCCTCACGTTTTTATCTCCCTCATGGATATTTTCCAATGTATCCCAGATATCTTTGGCAGTCTCATTGTGCATTACTTTAATAAATTATGACTCACAGAGACTGCTCAAGAGTGCATTCATGGCTTTTACATTAGCTATGAAATTTTGTTTGGCTTCTTTTTCAGTGTGTTAGTATTGTTGGCCCTCATTTTTTATCTCTTTTTGTTTATGAAATATGTTAGGCCTTCGTAGTTTTCAAGATTGGCAAGTACAAACACTACAGAGCCTACATCAAACCACTTTGGAATCTGAGGACCTAGCCATGCTAGATTCAGAGAGGGATCTCTCTATGTATGTGTTCAAAGATATGATCTTTAAGGCTTCAAGTATGATTTTAGGCTAGTTATGAAGAACAAGGTTGTTTGTTTTTGTTTGGTTGGGCAGCATAACATGAAGATGAAGGAAGTCTGTATGAAGGGTGAAGTTGTAAGTAAATTAAGGAATGTTTCAATTGATAAGACAAGCAAGGAACAACATCAATCCATTGGGCTATGGAGTCATAATAGGATTTAATTGTACAACAAGGTTGAAGAGTGGTCCATGGGGCAAGTCATCTATGTAAAAGGATATCTTTAAGTTGATTTTATGGAATGAAACAGTAAGAAATGAAGTGAAGGAAATGAAACACATGAAGAAACAAAAAACAGTCTAAGATCAGGTAAGTACTTTTAAACTAGCCTGATTTTGATATAATTTCAAGAGAAAACATTTAAAAACAAATAGCAACTTAAGATCAAGTAAAGACTTTTAACTTAGCCTGCTTTCATCATATTCTTAAAGGAAAACATTCATGATAAACATAAGAAGTAGTCTAAGATCAGGTAAGTAATTTTAAACTGGCCTGCTTTTAACGTACTCTTAAGGGAAATTTTCAAAGCAACTGTTGGAGAAGAAACTAGAGGACAGGGCTAACCATAGACTTCTCTAGCTCAATCTTTAATTAGAAAACTTATCAAGAACATTCAAAGACAATATCTCAAGTTATACTCAGGAAACATGGGCTTACCAACACTTCACTGGTTATACTCTATTGAATTACCTTCAAAACACATTTAGAAGAAAACATAAAGGATAAAGATTTATCAATGAGATTTAGGGTACTTCAGAAGTAAATCCTAATCTATATTTGCTGTTATTTATCAAAGAAAAGCGGACAGAGTGAAAACATAAAGAAAATAACAATTTATAGTGAGAAACACATCACCATTGACATAGACCAAGATCCCATAAATCAACTATTTGTATTTTATGTCAAACCAGTTACAATCTTCAAGTCTAGTGGGTCTCTACAACTTCAAACTTCTCATCTTAGCTTATGTGTATTCAATTACAAAACAAAGCTACAACAACTTCAAAAGCTATTTACATACAACAAATATCCAAGGACCAACCTATATACTATCTTCTACAGAATTATTTATAGAAGAATGAGGAGGTGGAGTGTAAGAAGGGTTCATCTGTTCTATTAATGCAGAGTAGGAGATTATTGGCCTTTGAAGGGCCAAATGGAGAAAGAATGATATGAATTAACTTTGCTAATTGATTTATTACATTAAATTTCATCAACTTCAATCACCTTTGTTGACTTTCGGGGTTTTTGATAGGTTGGAAGTTAATGTTGAGCTGTATCTTTAAAAATATCCCTGACTGTGCATTCATGGTGCCTTCTTTTGAGGAACTAAACCTGTAGGTGGTAGTTTTGGCTTTTATTGCCTCACTGATGTGGCATTTGGAGGCTTATTTTGTTAATCTATCTGTTTTTGTGGCTTTAAAACACGGTTATAACTTTGATTTATGCTTTATGCCCTTATAATCATCTTGGAGTCTTTAATCCTGATCTGTTGACTATACTCACTGTGTCAACCTTTAACCTCTACACTTTGTTCAATATTTGTTTGCTTTAAGCCTGGTAACCTTTTCTTTTTTGCGTTTTGAAATGTCCTTTGCCCCTTTTTAAACAAATTTAGGCCTCGGTGTCATGTTTGAGGCCTGTTCTTCTTAATCTTCACCGCTTTTTCCTTTTACTGTGGACATGAGGCTTGGGTACACTAGGGTTCTGATTTATATAAAAATAATTTATAAAAACCCGGGTTTATGCCTAAAGAAATATTTTTTTTGTGTAGTCTGGGCTTCGGAAGAGTCAATCCTTGGCCATGTTCCTTTGTGAACTTTATGAGGGCTTCTGCCTTAAAAACTACCCCCAAAAACCTGCAAAAATGACAAGATATGTTATAAAAAACCTGCGAGTTTGGAGAAACTGCTTGTAGAGAGAGGCGGAGGTGGAATAGCATTGCAGAGGGGTGATTTATATAGGAAGAAGAGGATTTAACGAAGAAGAAGACGAAAATCAGGTTAAAATTAGATTTGGCGCGAATTCGGGAAAAAGTGGTTTTGAAATACCAGGGGTGGTTATCGCATTCAATTCGGGTAGTAAGTGGTTTTAGCCGAATCGAACGTGATCCAGTTTTATCGCGCCGCATGGATTTTTTGATACCATCGGTATCGCATAACTTTGGAGTGTTAAATTCTGGATGCGAAAATCGTGCGATATGGATCATAGACCGTTGGATGAGATGGATGAGATCCGACGGTGCGGACTGGGCACGATGAAAAATTTGCTCGGGAGGAGACTGTAGTGGGGGACAGGTGTCGAGGTGTGATAGGAAGGGTCTTTTGTATAGTGGATGGTATGCCCCAGTGGAGTTCAGTTGTTGGGATTAATGAAAACCATCAGATCTATAAGTTCTATGGTGGGAAGTTGTTGCGGAGGATGGAGGAATAGGTGGGGGTGTGATCTTGTGGGGAACAAGGTGACCAAGAGCTGAGGAGGGGAGAGCTTATCGCATCGGCATATCGCTGTGGAGGGGAAAAGAAAAGGGGAAGGGATAAGCCGATGGAGTGATGCGATGAGGGCTAAGGTTAGGCCCGGGACATGGTCCTATGTAGCAATATATGATCAGTGTTTTTAAGGGTAGGGTGCTAACTGCATCGGCGAGGAGAGATTTCCAAAGGAAAAAGCGGGCCTATAGATGAAAGCCGATGCGATTTGTTTTGGGTGCTTGGTCATAGCACTCGAACACATGGAGGAAAGGGGCCAAATATTTTAAGCCCTCGGGGGCTAAAGCCTATGTTATATAAAAGGGTGTTTCTTAGGTAGAAAGAGGGGTTTTTAAGGGTTTTTTTGGGGTTCCGATAAATGAAATGGGAGTTTTTAAACAATAAAGAGGGATTTTTTGCGATTTTAAAAGGGAATTTTGGAGGTTCCCTTGGGAAAATGAGGATATAATAAAGAGAAAAGGGGGATTTTCAGAGTAAAATGGAGGATGAATGTGGGCTGAAAAATGAGTGAAAAATAGGTTTAAATAATGTTGGAAAAAAGGATAAAAAATAGTATTTTGGATATTAGCATGTCTTCTTGGTGGGTTTTATTAATGAAAAAATAGTGAAGATTACTTGTTGAGTTTAAGCAGCACAAGAAGACTTCAAGAATGAGCAGTTTTTCATGAAAACAATCTCTTGAAGGCTCAGGACTTATTTTTAGCCATCATTTTCTCTGACAAAAATTTACTAATGGCTAACAAAATACACCTTATTTTTCCATATTATCCATATATTAACCATCATATCCACCTTATATTGACCAAAATATGCATATACAGGTATTTAAATTATGTTTTTCAATTATTAGATGTTTTTGTAAAAATTGGAATTTAAGTGCATTTTTGGACAACATCAGAAATTCCTGTAATGGCATTATGGTTTGCATATGTGCAAGACAATTGGGCTCGAGCTGGATATATTTCTAGAAGGCTTGGGAACTAAGAATAAGATTACACCTATTGGTACAGTCAAACCGAGCTTTAATAGGCTCGGTTAAAGGTGGTCAAACATGACTTGTCTTTATGGAGGATCCCTAGAAACTAGGTCAAAACTCTTATTTTGTGGGATTTTCTAGATTTTGATCGATCTGATCGATGAATTTGACTTTATTTGATACGATAAGGATAGTTATGAGGTTGTTAGATACTTTATCTATTTAAGCCTCAAACTTTGAAGGATTTTATATGTAGAACTTGTATTACTTAACATTATTATTTCTAAGACTTGGAGACATAATTGAAGATATTTTCTATCATATTTGTTGATGTTATATGCTAGTTGATTGATTGAAGTCTTATGTAGCTAAATTCACCTTCAGTGTGCCAGGCAAGGGTTGAGGACCCCCACACCAAGCTAAGTGCACTTCTTAGTTTATTTTGTAGCTGCAATTTCTGAATTAGCTTGCTTATGTTTAATTTGTTTATGTTGATTATTTTTTAGTATTGATGAATCTAATGATCATTATTAACTTACATATGAAAGGACAAACAAATGTTTAAGTTAAAAATTCTTTCTATATAATTAATATCTTCAGTTAGAATTAATCTTTACATTCCTTTACATTATTTTACATGCATTTACATGATTGCTGATGGATTTTAATCTTGTTTTTATTCTGCATATGAAGAGTCAACCCACTATTTAAGTTAAATACTTCTTCTATCTGATCAAGAGACTAAAAACTAAGATTCATCTTTCGTGCTTTTTTTTAATTCCTATTTTTAACAATAGCATTACTGATAAATGAATATATGATGATGGAAAATTAGGACCTATTCAGTGAAGAGCCTCTTCAATTATTGCTTCATGTATATTAATATATTGTTTAGTTAAGTATTTTTTGATTTCTAATTCACATGGTAATATTGTTAGAGAAGGACAAAAAAATCTCTAAGTCAAGATATTCTTCTACTTCTAATTACACATCTGAATTCAGAAATTGTTGAATTTAGATTTAAATTTGTAATTTGCATTCCCCTAATAATTATTAAACCATATTATGAATTGATAACAATTGAAACCCATATACTTTTGGGATGCTTCTAAGTTGCACTAACCCAGATTGCTATTAAACACTTGTGTTAGTTTACAACAGTAAATTGACCCAACAAGTATCCTTTGGAGCATATATTTCTTCCACAACAACCCAAACTTATATTCCTAGAGACATTAAGTATATCCTCATTCTTATTTTCCAGAAATGGGGCTTTATTTGTTGAGAATCCATCTATGCTAGCCATTTTGGGGACCTAAGATCTCCTTCTAGTTGTTCAACTGATACAGAAGGAGTTGGCTCCGATACTAATTGATGAACCCTTAGTTAAACTGAGAGGGGGGGTGAATCAGTTTAATACATTCATGGACATTTAAAACTTTTTCATTCAACTCATTTACACCTAAATTTCATAAGCAGCTTGATACATAATGGATCAACAAACATAATGTGTGGACAACAAGAAATTAAACAAATTAAAATATCAAATAAAAACTTAATCATCAAGCACATAGACAACAAATATAAGTGGAAACCCATAAAGGGAGAAAAACACATCTTATTATTGTTGTTATGCAAAGGGAAGCTCCAACTCCCTCTCACAACTGATTTTATGTAGGCTCCAACCTACAGGAGGCTACTACTCCAAATTCTGCAAGCTATAACTTGCAAGGAAGCTCCAAATCCCATCTATTTTATGCATGCTACAACCCACATGAGGCTCCTACCTCAACCAGCTACAAATAGACATATATCAAGCTAAAACTTGATATGGAAGCACCAACTCCCTCACACTACAATAAAATCATATGCTTATTTACCTAGATATCAACCCTGTTTTTCTCCTTCTTCAACGCTGCCTTTCTAGCCTTCAAATCTGTTTCATATTAGCTCTGGATCTGAACAACATCTCTATTTGTTCTCTTTCATTCTTCCACTCTCTAACGTTTTTTTATGCACATTACAATAACATCATTTATAGAGATCAGTTCATAGCTATTTGCATTCTATATGGGAATATGAAGTGAACATGCATGACTCTTGCCCTCCACCCACTCATTTCCTCACTCAGTATATTCAGGATGCTACAACAATATGTACACTCATTTTAGAATTAATTGGAGTTTTTATTTGCCTTGGAGACTTGCCTTTGCATCACAAAAAATATAAAATAATTAATACATTTACAGTTACAATAAAATATTTCACTCAACCCTTTCAGCTTCTTAGATTTTCCGTGTGTTTGTCCTCTTCTTCTTGTTGTCCATTTTTCTTTTATTTTTCTGCAGTTATATTTCCATCTGTGCTGCAGCATTACTATCTTAGCCCGACTTGACCCATGCCTTTATGTATTACACCACCTCTGCCTATTTCATATCTTACGTGTGGCGTTCTATGCTCTTCTCTAATCCTTTTCTCTGTGTTGGGTTACTTACTTGAGTCACCTTCTGTCCACATTCAATCTTTGTTATCAACCGCCGCAGCCACATCTAAATGACACTGTTCTACACTTAGATTTGGGTCTTACTGGAGTCTAATCCCATTTAGAATTTTCTTTATACACCCGAGTCCATTCTCTTGCGTTCAAATTTTCCTTTAAATCACTACCGCAACACTATTTTGAACGGGTTCCTGGTCCTTTTTCATGCGTTCAAGTCTTTCCTTTGTGACATGTGGGTTATGGACCACTTAAAATCCCTTGTAACGCAGTAGATTACAATTTTCAAGTTTTATTAAGATACATACATTTAGCAATCAAACAGTGCATACTTTATAACAAAACACACATAATAGACATCACTTACATATATGCGGAACATGGGTTTTCGTGTCCCACAGTACTTGACCAATCACAATACATCGCACTTCAATTTCCCACAACTTTTAACATTTATCAATAACGTATCTCCTATATTGTGTGATATACGATCACATCGCATCGCATCCAACATAACTTATCATGCGAACCTTAATTACAAAACATAAAATCTGCAATGTGCGCTAATGCGCAGTACGGACATGTGGCTCTTCCCTTTCACCGCATCACAACTTTGTAACCTTTCCGCATCACAAAAAAATTAACATACCTTGCGAAGCCTTAGCGCTATTTTCTAACATTTGCGATGTGCAAACTCACGAATCGCCGTCTGCTATTGATCTTCATTGGATCTGACGGTCCATGCTTTTCTCCCTGCCAATCAACTTTGCATCGCAAGTTAGAAAACTTAGCTTGTGAAGTCTTGACTGTAGTCACTATACCCTGTGATATGTGATGTCTTCACAGTTGCGATATGATCTTCCACCGTTGATCTGCGCAAGATCCAGGGTCCTCATTGTTGCTTGCAAATCCGATTTCTTTCTGCTACGATTAATAAGATATCCAATCAAACAAAGGATTGTGTAATATCTATGGTCCTCACTGTGTCTTGCAAATCTGATACCTTCTGCTCTACGCTAAAGTAGTTTTCTTTGTCCTTTTTTTAAAGTGTTGATCTCTCTTGAGCTTGTTCTTATGTTTTTTATTCACTCTGAATTGGGATTATCATGCTTGCTGCATGTTCATGACTCTGCCTAGCACGTTCACGATTCTGCCTTTGCTCATTTTCTTCCTTAACTTCCTTTGTTTCCTTTCCTTCTTAGCTACCTTTGCTGCCTTTTCCTTTTTTCTGCCTTTGCTCCTTTGGTGCCTTTTCTAATGGTCTAATGTTGATCCTTGCCCCTCTGCTGCTCCTCTGCCTCTCTTTTATGTTTTCTTACTGCATTATTTCCTAATCTTCTTCTTTGCCTTATTGTTGTTGCTTCTCTGCTCCTTTGCCTTAATGATAGTTCAGGTGCTGCTCCTTTGTGCTCCTTTGCCATCAATAAAAATATTTCCAACACTATTACAACGTCATAATTTATCAAGAGTATTCAAAGTTACTATCACAAGTTCGCTTACACAAATAATGAAAACCTGCAAAATTCCATAGAAAACTGATAACATTCAAAACTGAGGTATCAATCTTTAACACTTTTGGAGTCAAGTGTAGATATTCCATTCTTTTCCCAAACCAAAGAACTAATTTCTCTAAATTAAACCATCCAAAACTAAATTCAACCATCCATCCAAAACTCAAATTCCATGGATTCATCGTATCATCAGAACAATTACAATGCACCATATTACCCACACTTGGCAAAGGAAATTACATGGCTCTCACTGGAGGGTTGTTCCGCCAGTAAAGAACCTCCAAACTTCTCCAAATAACTCACTGAAAACAAGGGTCTCTTCACCGCAGAAATATAGGGTAGTAGTTCTTCCATTGAAATAGTTATTCCTCAAAAAAATCAAATCAACCAAAAAGGTTTTACAAAGTGGGTACCTGGTCCAACTAATGGTACTCAACCAATGGATTGGAAAATCCATCAAACATAATATTTAATGATATTTTCATTCAAGACAACAGAGTAAAATAAAAATAAGTTCAGGGTGATAAAGAATTGGGACCTGAGAATATTTGATGTTACATATAAATGTAAGAAGCGGAAAATTCATGTACAAACAATGCCTCCACTTCTCTCCAACGACATCAAACCAAGACCTTCCTCGCGCTACTGTTGTCAACTGCTAGACATGTGAATGCGCGCTTGTTTGGATTTAAACGTTTAAGGTCTGTCTTGGAAATAGCACTATCTTCATGTATGTGTGAACACACCACGATTGATAGTTTTTTACATGAATCGGTAACAATACCCTTGGCTATGGAGTAAAAATCCCCTTGGAACCCTTTTCCATTCCATGTAAAGTGCCAACAAAAGATCTTGCACCCTTCAGCTCGCTGGTGCTTTCGTGTGGAACCTTGAAGTTCAATGACTTTACGTAATGGAGAGAGTTTAATATGTGATAGAGACAATGTGGAGAGAGTTATCCAACGGAGAGATTTTAATGCGTGATGGAGACAACGTGGAGAGATTTTAATGAAAGTGACACTGTTGAGATTTTGTTCGACGACAAAACTCAACAGTGTCACCAAATGAAATATTATAGTAGAATGCCTATCAACATAATTAAATAATGAGGTTATTGGTAACAGGCCGCCTTACATGTATACCAACTTAAAAGCTTACAAGGCTCAATATAACAATATTTATAGGCACTAAGCCATCACAACAATATTTATCAAAGCATTTTAGCTCATCATGTCACAAGCTAGGATTTAGAATCTCAATGTTTATATATTATGTTCAATACAAGAATATAGTGAGAAAACTTTAATATGGTTAAATTCATATTTTCATTTCCTTATTATTTTTCATATTTTCTTTGTTATTTTCTTTTTAATAAAATACATGTAATTCTACAATAAAATAAAATTATATTTACAACCAAGTTTCTCTTTTTTAATTTTCCTCTTTTGAACTTTCTTCCAACCCCCAAAAGTTGGATTGGCAATTACAATTCTCATTTCTTCCCCTTCTATTTTTAATGGAACTTCTTTATCTGAGTCATAACTCTTTTTTCCGCAACATATTTCCTCATGTTGTTTCCTAGAGCTTGGATCACCACTAAATCATTGACTTTCTCGGCGTGACTTACATGATCATTATGGTGATTTTCACTCTCCTCCACTTGGGATCCTTGTTGATTCTATTCTTTTGCTTGTTGAGGTTTCTCATCCATTTTCCTTTTGAAGAAAACATATCTGGAAATTTCCATCCCTTTGGCTTTTGAAATATTTTCTTCGACCTTTTTTCTCTTGAGGGTGTCTATTGTGCAAGTGCTCTATCCGATGACAAATCCGACACCTGAAAGTCACATTTTTGAAATTTGACAATTAGGTCCACTTAAATTCTTTATGAACCAGATGGATGCAATCTAGTAGGCCTTTACTAAGGTCTATCTCATCCCAAAAAATGTAAAAATACCCCTTTACAATCTTTCTTGATCCATCTTCATAAATCCATGCAATGAGTTTCCAATACCTTCTAAAATTTGGTGGTGCCGGAAGGGGAGAGGGAGTTTATGTAGTATCACCCATACCAACATACTTGTAACAACCATTGTTGTTGCATCAAAAGTTGGAAACCATTGAGTTGCAAAAATACTCTCCCTTCCCCAAAACCATGATCCCTCTTTAAAAACAAATTCGAGATATTCTTGATTATCAAATTGAACAAAAAAAAAAACCCTTCGAACATAGGTAAATATCAGATTTATTGGTCCAATTGGTAAGGACCCACTAATGTAGATCTTTGGACATGGGCCAGAAACCTTTAAATTGGTATATATGAGCTATGGCTTGGAGGCCCGTGAAAATACCACTTATTTCTAGCAAGTTTATTGACATATTTGGTGCTTTTTCCATTAGTTCAACTAGGTAAAGACTTGGGATTGACATATTTGGGATTTTTCCATCTGGTGTAGCAACTTTCCCTCTCACGACATCCTTGAATGAGGCTAGACCATTTGTGTTTCTAACATATGAAGTTAATCCATATGAGTTACTCATTCCGAGAGCTCCACCCCAAAGCCTTAACATTATGATAATTGTCTAATTACGATATATGACATAGAATTTCAATTGAATAACATTGTGTAATGATTTTCCTTCCTGAATAAAAAAAACCGTAGACTTGTCCGTATACCCAACTTATATTGAACCTTCTTTTTCAAATCGATCGCCAAAATCTGAGGGTCGAACCCCTAAAATATGTGACTTAACATTTAAGGTTTTCATAAAGATTTGAAAAGACTCCTCTAGATCCATATTTGGTTTATGAAAAAAATTCCTTCGCGTAGAAAAAGGGTTTTGAGATCTAGGTTGAAACTAGACTAGAAACCCGCTGCTAGGACCATCATACATTTGTGGTTTGAGATGATCTGGATACAAGTCCTTGGCGGTGAAGAGAAAAAATTCTGTGAGCCATCCATCCCTATCAAACTCTATAACTGTGTGACACCAGACATATACCAGATGTATGGAGATGTAGGTCTGATCTACAAGCATGGTGTTTTTGTTTACGTCTGATTGGAATTCCTTTGTGATATCATGCCGATCCAACGACACTCCATATGCACAGTCTTTGAAATCCCCTGCTATGATCTGTATCCAGACGATAATAGCGTGGGGAGCAAAAACTTGCCCATCGCGCAAAGGCTCAGTCGCGACGACATATTTTGGTTCACAAGTTGCAGTAAAAAACTTAGCGTGTTCCATCCCTCTGCAAAACGTCAAGCTCCTCAAAATCTATAAATTATATTTTCTTTATTATTATTATTAAATTTATATTTATATTTTTAATTAATAAATACAATATTATTTTTTTATGTAATTTATTATTATTTTTAATGTCACATACACAATAATTTTTTAATGTAATTTATGATTTAAAAAAAATAATGATCTATTATAAGTATTTTAGATACTCTTTTCTAAAATCCTATTAATTCAAGTAAGTGAGAGTACATGTATGAAGTATATATATATTGAAAGACATCCACAAAATATAATTCGTCATGGATAATAAAATTACGGTTTTTTTTGTAAGGGAAAAAAAACTAACCCAACCCTTAAATAGAACTATCTCTTAAATAATTGATAAAGAATAAAAATTATTTTAAAATGCTCATTTTTAAGAATCATTTTCAATATATTTTTCACTTAAATATGCCATTCAAAATCTTATAAAAAAAACTCTATATTATTTAGTTTATCACTTAACTAACAAGGGTAATAGCCGCGATGTAGCATAGTCTTTATCTCTACTACATTTTAATTAAAAAATTTTGCATAGTTTTTTCTTGGTAATGACATATTCATTTTCCAATAATTAAATAACATAAATAGCTTCTCACAATAGTCTATAAGCTATTCATAATGAGCTAAGTTATGCATAATAAGCTATAAGCTCCACCCGATGAGCAAAGTTCTACACAATAGGCTATACCTTCTGCACAATGATCTAAGTTCCACATAATAGGCTAAGTTTCTTGCTTCCATATAATAGGCTAAGTTTCTCGCACAAAAGTTATTAGTTGTTTTCACATTTTTTATGTATTCATTTTTCAATAATCAAGGTAATGAAGTATTTTTTTCCAATAATAAAATAAAATAAATAGCTCCACACAATGAGCTAAGTTATGCACAATATGTTATAAGATCTAAACAATGAACTAAGTTTCACACAAAAGGCTATAAGCTGTGCACAATTAGTTAAGTTCCGCACAATGAGCTGAGTTCTACACAATAATGAAATTAGTTCCACATAATAGGCTATAAGCTCCACACAATGAGACAAGTTTTGCATAATAGTATATAAGCTCCACACAATGAGCTAAGTTCTGGGGGTGTTAAGGTTCTCGAGTATGAAACGGTTCGCACTGCAGAAACCCTAGACCTCTTGCAGGTTTGATCGGCCGCGACAGCCCACATTCAACCCGCCTACAGGGATTGGCAACCAGCCATGGCTACAAGCTCGGGGGGGGGGTTGGAAGGTCAACCCTCCCTGTAAACAATGAAGGAACCCATGTCAGTTCTGTTCAGAGCAATGATACTGCTGACAAAAAGCAGGAAACGACAGCACCTCACACGCCAACTACGCAGGCCTAGCAGGACGCAGTTGCTCCCACGTCCTCCACCTGCAAGCCTATCGCACCAGAAAGACCCAAGATCGACCTGCCCAGCCATCGTATAAACGCTCGAATCCAATACATGAGGGACCATGCCCTCATTGGAAAATTTATCGGCTTCTGGCCAACTGAAAAAGCCCTTCAAGGCTGGATTGCTTCCAAATGGAAGCCCAAAGGACACGTTACGCTCCATCTTGGACCGAAAGGTTTCTTCATGGCGATATTCATCTGCAATGAGGACCGAAATAGGGTTTTGGATGGAGGGCCATACTTTTTCAACTCAGTTGGGTTATATCTCTGGAACTGGGTGGAGAGATTCAACCCAGACAAAGAAAATTTCAACTGGGCACCAGTCTGGATACGCCTATACTTGTTGCCGCTTGAACACTGGGATGAAGACTCACTCCAAGAAATCGGCAAAGGACTAGGAGAGTTTATCAAAATCGCAGAAGAGACAAAGCTTTGTAGATACACATCATATGCTCGAATTTGTGTCTACATGCACTTGGACAAAGCCCTGCCTGATGCAGTAAGTATATATCATGATGATTTCGAATGGATCCAAACTTTAGATTATGAACATGTTCCTTTCATATGTCGCAGGTGTCACGCCCATGGGCACTTGTTCAGAGACTACCCCCTTAACGCTGAAGCTCAAAATAAAGAGGCCGAAGTCAATCCGGAAGCAGATGGCTTTACCAAGGTACCCTCGCGTAGGAAACATAGCAAGAAACCCTCAGCGGCAGGTAAGAAACCTATTCCCTCCTCCAACGCTCCTTCTACCATTAATATTTTTGCCATTCTCTCCAACTCGGATCCAGCTTCGGATTCCACCCATATCCCTACTGATCCCCCCCTAAAACCATCCGATCCATTAGATCCTCCCACTCACCCTAACCCCTTGCTATCTCAGATCGAGAAGCTTTCAAAAGTTATCTCCTCGTTCGACCCTTCCACTGAAAACAAGCTTCTGACATGGCACCCCGCAACCATGGACATTAACGATCCAAAAACGAAGCCCACAGCTTCTAATGAGGAAAATCCTGGCAGTAGTCAGATGAACTTCATGGAAGAGGATTAAGAAGGATTAGACCTTAGGGAGCTTGATATCCTTGGACTAGAGGATCCTTGCAGAAGAAAGGACTTTGACAAAATCAATCCTCATCAAATTGACAAACTGGAAATGGCCTTATCCAAAGCCCAACAGCAAAAGAAGCTAGGCGTTCAGCTGGGAAGCCACTGGGACAGCCTGAAAGTCACAAAAGAGTCCAGAAAAAGGGGCTGAAAACTAGACTGGCAGCGCACCATCACCATAGGGGAAATGTTGGTGAACTGAGGTCGATACCCCAAGCTAACACGGTTTTTCAAACCCCTGACGAACAGTTCCCCATGAAGCTTATCTCATGGAATGTTAGATGGCTCAATAGCCTAGGGAAGCACAAAATGATCAAAAATATGATTCAGAAAGAAAGACCAAATATTCTATTTCTTCAAGAGACTAAATGTAACAGTGAAACACTAGGTTCAATCTTGTCTAACGCTTGGCCTAGCTGTAGCTCAGTCGTAGTGGATGCCTCCAGTTCCTCAGGGGGTCTTGCAATAGCTTGGGACACTCAGTCCATAGCTTTATCAAACTTTCATGCTGCACATCATCTTATTCAGGCTACTTTTCATCCCATTGGATCTAACATCCATGGGCACGTTTCAAACGTCTATTTTCCCCAGGACCAAGCCAGGAAAATAGCGCTTCTGAATACCATGGAAATCTTGAATTCTCACAGAACCTATCCCCTTTGGATTGCAGCAGGGGATTTCAATATGATTACCAAGATGGAGGAAAATACTGGTGGAAGACCTAGATTAGATCCAGAAAGTTCTCACTTCAAATACTTCATAACCAACAGTTGGATTATAGACATCCCCTTCTCAAACGACACCTTCACTTGGAACAATAAAAGAACAGGGACTCAGCAGATCGCCTCAAAACTGGATCGATTTCTCATATCAGACAACACCATCTATTTGGGAGGGGATCTTTCGGCTTCAATTCTCCCACTGGCAGGCTCGGATCACTGGCCCATCTCGCTTCATTGGAAAAATATCGGTCCTCGGTTCAAAAATCCCTTCAAATTTGAAGCTTTTTGGCTCTCTCATCCCTCACTTAAAGCCATGGTCACCGCTGCTTGGCATAGTTTCACTCCTCCTACAAGCTCGAAAATGTATCAATTTCAGCAAAAGCTTAAACATCTCAAAGCGCTGATCAAGAATTGGAATTCCTCTGTCTTTGGGAACATATTTCAGGAGATAAAGATCCTCGAGAGAAAAATGGAAGAAACACAACAAAAAATCATAGTTGAGGGAAGAACAGATGACCTAGCTTTCCAAGAACAAGAACTACAGAAGCAACTAGAAGAGAGGCGCAAGCAAGAAGAAATCTTGTGGAGGCAAAAATCTAGAATAAGATGGTTAAAGGAAGGGGAAAGGAACACGAAATTCCTCCACAGGTCAACAGTTCAAAGAAGAATGCAAAATCACATTCCTCACATCACCAATCAGCAAGGAGAACAAGTGGAGCAACATGAGGAGATCGAGCAAGTTCTCCTAGATTACTTTAAAAGCATACAGCAAGAAGACCGCACTATAGATAGGTAGTCAGCCATCAACAAAATCTCACAACTGATTCCCAAAATTGTCACTGCAGAGCACAATAAGATGCTTCTCCGCCCTGTCTCCCTCTAAGAGGTTGAAACAGTGATGGCCCAATCTAAGGACGGAAAGGCGCCAGGTCCTGATGGTTTCACCTCAAACGTCTTCCATCATTTCTGGGAGCTCATAAAAAAAAAGTGTGGCAATTGGTTGAGGAATCTAGAGCATCTCATTGGCTTCTCCCCTCTCTGAATGCCACTTTCATAGCTCTGGTGCCAAAAGAAGAGCACCCAAGTACTCCTAAAAAGTATAGACCAATTGCTCTCTGCAATGTGATTTATAAGGTCATTTCCAAAGTTATAGCTAACAGATTAAACCCTCTTCTACCGCTCCTCATTTCGCTAGAGCAAACGGGCTATGTGGAAGGCCGTCAAATTATGGATGGCATCATCCTGACTCCTGATGTTATTCATTCTCTCAAAAGCACCAAGAAGCCAGGTATGCTCCCTAAAATAGATTTATCTAAAGCTTTTGATAAACTATGTTGGCGTTATATTCAGCACATTCTCAGAGCTTTCGGATTTGACTAGATGTGGATAAGATGGATAATGAGCCTTATCTCAATGCCCCTTTATTCCATCCTTGTCAATGGCATCCCTTCCACTCCTTTTGTGCCATCCAGAGGTATTAGACAAGGCGACCCTCTCTCCCCCTTCATTTTCGTTCTCATGTCTAAAGGTCTCAACAAACTTATTCATCATGCTGTCCTCTCTAGGCAACTGCGTGGTATCTCCCTACATGGCTCTCCCACTACCACCCACCAACAATTTGCTGACGATAATATGCTCTTTGGCTTCCCCTCTGTCCAAGAAGCCTGGTCCTTCAAAGACATTCTGAACCTTTTCTCTGTTGCCTCTGGTATTGCCGTCAATGTTTCAAAATCCCAACTCTTCTTCTTCAACACTCCTCCGCTGACCCAAGCCAGCATAGCCCGTATCCTTGGCTTCTCTCTTGCTCACCTCCCTGCCAAGTATTTAGGCGCGCCTCTCATTGACACAGCCATCAAACACTCTGCCTGGAATCATCTCTTGGAAAAATTGGAAGCTTGACTCTCTTCCTGGACATACAGAGCTCTCAACTTGGCCAGCAGACTCGTCCTCATCAAAGTTGTTTTGAAATCTATGCCCCTATATCTTTTCTCTGTGCTTGCTTCTCCAAAGTGGGTTCTCAATCAGATCAAGAATTTGCAATGTTGATTCCTTTGGGGATCCTCAAACCAAAAATGAAAATGGGCTCTGGTCAATTGGAACACTGTTTGCTCCCCGAAGGACGCAGGAGGGTTCGGGCTCAGGAATCCTCTTCACAGCAACGAAGTCATGGGAGCCCGTATATGGTGGAATTAGCTCTCAAATCCTTTTACGCCCTGGGCTAAAATGTGGATAGCCAAGTACGCTAACAATAGACCTCCTGAAGACTTGATCAGACTCTCTCCTGGAATCACGGGCTCCCTCATATGGAATGCAGCCAAACAACATTTTGCACTCATACAACAACACAGCTTCTGGGAAATACGAAATGGGCACACAGCCAGATTCTGGGCAGACTCATGGCAGCAATGCCCAAAGCTAACTGATACTCTCACCCTCACCAATGATGGAAGAATCACTGGCCCAGAGGAAACCAAAGTCAACCAGTGTTGGATCCCCACCAACAGTAATGACTTTAGACAATGGAAGCACCTGACTCATATCATTCCTTTCTCTCAGAACAACACTTGGGAAGCTCTCCATGAGGAACTCCAATGCTGGAAAATCAGATGTTCGGAGGAACCAGACATTCTTAGATGGGGATACTCGACTAGAGGTATGTTCACTACGAAAGAGGCCTTCTCTCTTATGCATCCCGTCCCTCTTCCGCGAGATAGGATTTGGCAATTTGTTTGGGCTCCTGGTACTTGGCCTAAAGTCTCTACTTTTCACTGGTTACTTAGCCACAAAATAATCCTCACCTGGGACAACCTACTCAAACGAGGATTCTGTGGCCCCTCACAATGTCCAAACTGTGAGCAAAGTATCGAAACGATCCAACACCTCATGATGTCCTGCAATCTAGCTAGCAAACTATGGGAAAAGATCTACTTTAGGAGTCAAAGGATCAAACCGCAAGGGGACCTGACTAATATTATGCGCCTCTGGCCCAAACATCCGTATAGCAGCTCCATTCTTAACACTCTTTGGCAAATCATTCTAGGTCTCCTCTTCTGGTACCTATGGAAAGAAAGAAACAAAATAATCTTCAAAAATCAATCAACTCCCTTGGACATCATCTGGAACAACTTCAGCAATAATCTCCAAGAGTCTCTAGCTCTGCATTCCTGGCAGGAGGAGGATCTTCCCAAACATCCGAAGGAAGTTTCCATATGGCAAAACTGGCAGCTGAAAGTCTCGATCACTCCAAACACCAACAGACAGAAGGCTCCTGATTCCCAACTTCTTTGGACTCCCCCTCCTCCAGGAATCTTCAAATTGAACTTTGATGGAGCCTCAAAAGGCAATCTAGGTCCAGCTGACTTTGGTGGCATATTCAGGAATTCCCAAGGAGATGTCCTTGCTATCTACTATGGCTCTATAGGCCTGGACACCAACAATTCTGCAGAATTGGAAGGGCTTTGGCAAGGGTTAAACTTAACTTATCTCTACAACCTCTCTCCTATAATTGTGGAAGGGCACTCCCATATTCTCATCAGTATAGCCAATCAACTGCTTCAAGGTACCAGGTCTGCAAAAGTAGCCACAAGCTGGAGAATGGAATCCCGAATTGAGAAAATAAGAAATTGGTTGGACAACAACCAAGCCATCTCCTTCGCCCACACCAAAAGAGACGACAACAAGGTCGCAGATCTCCTAGCTAATTTAGGAGTTGACAGCATGGATACTCTCAATCATGGCACTCTTCAGATCATCCATGATAGAGATCTTCTGCAGAACTGCAACAAACTCGTGCAGAACGGTTGCCCGTTTCCAGATGCGGATGATTAATTGGTTTGACGGGTCATCCATCCCTGGGCACCTCCCAATGTGTCTCACATGGGGTGGCCATATGGCCCCCCACGGCGCCATTAATTTCAACATCAATTCGCCAGCACTCAAAACATTAACTCTTCAATGCCGGCTCTTTTTCATCCTTGGCCCGCTCAGTCGACTCATTATGGATTCAATCTTGGGTTCTCCAGATCATTCCTACTCTGTTTGCAGCTCTTTGAAACCTATTTGCAGTGCATGCCCTACAGCTTGTGCAGAGCCCAGTGCCCGCACACACACAGGTCGGCGCTGCTCACTGCTCAGCTGTATAGAAAGAAATCCTGGGTGTCATTTTTCTCATAGCGCCTTCTGTCATTCCAACTTCAATTTGCAGATCCCTCCTGGCTCTCATGGTTGTTTTGCTCATGTCCAAGCTTATTATCCTTGTCTATGGCCTGTTGAAGCTGTTGCGACTGCCATGCCTAGGCTCAGACAACGTATGAGGTGCCGCCGAGGTGCAACTCGTGGCAGGCCTACAAGCGAACATCCCTCATCCAGTCTCGGCGAAGCTCCCTTAAACGAGCATACTAATAGGCGGCAATCTCAGGACTCCCTCCGTCAATGGGACCATGATAGCCCTCTTGGCTATGCCCACGACAATCAACCCTCCTCTCCTCGTCTTGGCGCTCCTACGAATCTCGTTTCCTCTATCCCCCATCCTTCTGGAAGCCATTTTCTGAGGCAAACCTCGCAGAGAGCGGAGCTCCGCTTTGACTGTGCCTACAATCGCCCCACTATCATTGCATACATTACTATAACCCTGCGTGAAGATTCAACTCTTCATGCTCCTCCGTGGCATGAACCTCCACCCTCTCCTCTTGACCCTTGCCCCAATCCTGCTGCAACATCTTCCACTAGTCCGGGAAATCCCCTTGTTACTGCCTCTCCCAACCTGGGTCATCTCTCTATGCAGGTCGACACAAATCTCTTAGGAAAAGATGGAGCTCAGAGCGTTGCTGCAGAATATTCAGAGGAGCAATACGGGTGTCGCATTGAGGAGGATCCGCCTTCCCCAGCCCACACGCATTAGCTCTGTTATGCCTTGGCTCGGAATGGTATCTACAGTTCACTATTTTGCAAGATATACTAGTTTTTTTTATTTTTTTTGTTGTCTACAGTAGCAGAAGTTGCATGCTAGTGCTGTCTTTTAGTAGTTTTTTTATGCTGAATATAATGGACTATCCACTGGTTTCCCTTTCAAGGGCGGTGCAACTGCTTTTAAAAGAACTGGTTTCCCACTCTGGGCAGTTCGTCATATTGATAGAGCATGGACATCAAGCCCGGTTTCAAGCTCCCAGAGCTGAACTGAGGTAGTTTTGTAACAATATGTTTACATAATAGAATTAGCACAATTTAGAAAAAAAAATGAGCTAAGTTCTGCAAATAATGAACTGAGTTTCGCACAATAGGCTATAAGATACACACAATGAGCTAAGTTCTAAAAAATAGGCTATAAGCTTCATAAAATGAGCTAAGTTATGCATAATAGGCTATAAGCTCTGCAAAATGAGTTAAGTTCCACATAGTGGGATAATTTTTTTAATAAGGAAATAAAATGAATAGCTATGCACAATGAGCTAAGTTTCACACAATAGGCTATCAGCTCTAGACAATGAACTAAGTTCCGCACAATGAGTTAAGTTTTTCACAAAAATCAACTATTTTCTACACAATAGGGTATAAGCTCCGCACAATGAGCTAAGTTACGTAGAATAGGCTATAAGCTCCGCACAATGTGCTAAGTTTTTCGCTTCCCCACAATAGGATAAATTTCTTGCACAAAATTTATTACTTGTTTTCTCGGTAATGATGTATTCATTTTCCAATCATAAAGATAATGATGTATTCATATTTCAATAATAAAACAAAATAAATAGCTCGTCACAATGAGCTAAGTTCCGTACCATAGGAAAAGTTTCTCGCTTCTACACAATAGGCTGAGTTTCTTGCACAAAATTTATTAGTTGTTTTCTCTCTAAGGATGTATTTGGCTTTCAATAATAAAATAAAATAAAAAAGAAATGATTTTTTTTGGGTAGCGTTTTCTTGGTAATAAAATATTCATTTTCCAATAATAAAATAATATAAATATCTCCACACAATTATTGATAATATTTCAATTCTAAATAATTAGGCATATGTGCAGAAATGCGAATCAGTTATATTGTGCAGAGGAAGATTTCAATGTGTTTCTAGATCTGAGCTTTCTCCACACAACTAGTTGTTTTCTCGTATATACGTTACTAAATCCTTATTTGAGAGTTTTTTTTGCACTTGCATTTTTTCATTATTGTCACCTATGTTTTCTCGTATATACGTTATTAAATCGTTATTCAAGAGTGTTTTTCACTCTTGCATTTTCTCGTTATTACCGCCTCCGCACATCTTCTTTCACATAATTAGTTACCATTTCATATTTTGCTCAAATAATTAAATTAGAACACTAGAAAAATACCTTATGTACTACCGCGCACAATGGAAACTAATAATATTAATCATTCTGCAAAGACAAATTGATCTAAAATCAGAATATCTACGCAAAAACTCTTCCGCACAAACTTCGTAATCCAAAAAGTAAAAGCTCCACATAATGAAACATGATGATATTCCTGGTTCTCCCGCACATATCCTATAATCCATAAATATTCATATAATATACAATTAAAAATTTGTAAAGTATCTATACACGATGATTTGTGTAGCCTGCTGCCTTCCTGCCCCCTATCTTATTAATAATATTTTAATTTGTGTGGAAGTTTGAAGAAAGCTCATTGTGCAGAGGAAGCTTTCAATGTACAATAAATAATACATATATGTTTATCTCTAAAACTAATTAAGTGGGGTCCACATTTCGTCCACATTTATGCCTCAATGTATGGGTAGACTATACTAGAGAAATTAGCTATTTTAGAAAACTATTGACGTATACGAAGTTATTGATAATAGTTTAATTGTAAATATTTTGAATATTTTGAATATTTTTTCTTCAATATTTTGTGCAGGAAGATATATGCACTTTGTAAGAACTGCTAATATTATTGTTCATATTTTAGCTATAACTGTCGTTTTTTAGGTGATTATGTATAAAAAATACATTAATATTGAATGTGGGTGTGGTTGTGAGTGCATATTTTTCTAGATTTCTATTTCATACTATGCTTGTTCTACTCTTCTTGCTCCACATAATGATGTATGAAAAACTTCATACACAGATGCTATATCTTTATTCTTATGTTTGTATCTACAAATATGTTTCAAATAATACACTTTTCTGAAAGTGCATAAGAATTCTAGCATTAGACTTATCAATATTGTTTCTAATATTTTAGCAATAAATAGTACATATCCCCCTATATCCGTAGCTAATTAATATGAGTTTGTGTTTTGTTACACTTTAGACTATTAGAAAAACAATGAGAACCACACTCGTTAATGCTCTTTGATTAGTAATTGGCATTCGATTTTACACACAATAATGATAATAATTTTACTAAAATAATAAATATACTAAAGAGATATGATGCAACATAGTCCCTGCGTCTGCCGCTTATTAATTTATTCTTCCCATTATCCTCACACACTTTCTCCTCATAACCACTTCTACACAACTTCCTCTGCACACGCTTCCTTTGCACAAAAAAAACTAGTTTTGGAATCTATCATGTAGAATGAACCTGGAAAATAACGCCAAAAGGGAGACGAATCCTGTTGGCATGTGGTAGTTTGTTGTTGTATTTCTGGCTTTTATTTTTTAGTTGAATAAATCATATCATAATGCACAATTCTATTTTAACGCCGAGGTGGGTTGTTTTTCTAGGAAGTTGAATTTATTTTTCATTTGAAAAATATAATTTATATAGATGCCACACCTCAGAAAGGATATTTTAATGGCTACTCTATTAATTAACACATATTTGTTAATTAATATGTAATTGGTTCGTGTTGTTCAAGTTTCATTGTGCTGAATTTTACATTGTGTAGAAGTGCGAAATTGTCTTATCCGCACTGGTTGCTCCTCCCAACGATGTATTCACAAATTCCTCCAAAAAATCTATATCTAGAGATGTATGCAAAGTTATGTCTAGTAATTTTAAGTGTAAATAATGCTTATTTTTGAATATTTTGAATATCTATTTATTTAGGCTCTTGTGGAAATGATTTTTGTTCATATTTGCACATTTTGTGCTTACTTCTATTACTATAACTGACATTTTAGTTAAAAATAATGCATATCAACACTCAATTCAGTAAAACGTAGGTCATGTGATAATTTCAAAATAAAAAAGACACCTTCATATAAATTTGAGCTCATAAACTTTGCACAAAATAATTTTATTGCTAATACTTTAGTTATAGATAATGAATATCAATAGCCAATTGAGTAAAATTTATGCAGAATGCACAAAATTTTATGTACAAATCCACATTTCATTGAACAAAAGCTTTGTTTGTACAAAGGTAGTTCAATGTACTCGTTTTTTTTTTTTCTCCAGAACTACGCACTTCACACAAAAGCTTTTACGGTTAATATTATTTGTAATATTCTAGATTGGAAAATTCAATTTTCACATCTTTTGGCACGTTCACAATTCACGCTTAAATGATTTAATCAAATATTAACTTTTATGAATTGCAATTAACAATAATGTTAATTTCTATCTTAATCAATAACGTAACATGAGATATAAAGCAAAGTTTCAAAGCATATTTTCGAATATAAATAAATTTTTTAATCATAAAATCAATATAGTCAAATGGTTTTGAATGCATAATAATTCTTGCATTTCAATTTGTAAATACAAACTAGTTCACAACATGCTTAGATTCAAGACTAGACATTAAAAAACAAAATCTCAACAAGATCATAATTAATTTAATTTAATTTATATCTATGATTTTTGGATTTATAGTTTTTTTAAGTATGATATTCCTTCTATAAAGCTTTGATTATGCGAAAGAAATTTGTTGTGCTCAACGGAAATTTTCATTGTAACATTCTATTATTAAGAGCTTTATGTCTAGAATCCCAAATCATTTCCAAATGTTTGATTTCACTTAAAGAGAGAACACAACACTAAATGTAACAAAAAATATGAAAGCATATTTTTGGAAATTTATAGAAAACAATATGTCAGAATAAAATGACAATGACTGTGGCCATAAATCATATTTATAGGAGAGCAAGTTCAAAACATGGTCTTCAAAGACAAAATTTCTAAGTAGAATATGTTGATCGTCAAAAATTATCTCATAAACATGTAAGGGATACTACTCGGTCAAAGAACCAACTAAGATTTTATCCGTTTGATGTAGTGATTCCAAGTATTTCAATTGGGGCTAGTTTTACTCTCTCCTTCTCTGCTTGGTTATATTATGCCTATTACTTTCCAATAGAAAGAGAGAAATCAGATCTACCCTCTTGTAGAGCTCATGTAATAAAATGATCCTTAAGCTAACTCTACGGCTCAACCAAACTACAACTAAGCTCCACCCCTACGTGAGGGGACTTCTATAAACATATAATTAAATCTAAATGCAAATTTACTCTAATATGCATGTAAAACCAATCCTATCTCGAAATGGGAGAATGATAGCCCTCTCCCAATTCAAGAGAAGATGAACTAACTAACCAAGGGAAGATGATTGTTTATACGATTGAATTCATTATATGATTTTCATTAATTAAAGAAGTATTTCATTCAAATAATGAAAGATAAAACAAAATGGGAATGTATTTAAATAATACATAGTTACTTCCCAATACATTTGTATCTTAATGAATTCATATTCATTCTAATTTTTTTTTGTCCCTAGAGGTAGCTCCTACATAACTTCAATAGCACAAAAAAAATCGATATGACAATAGTGCTAAATAAAAGTGTAATATACTATTTAGAACAAGAAATAAAACCAAATAGGAAATGTTAGCAATAGTAGATTAACTTACAATCCAAACAATAATGGAATGAAAATTTATTAAACTCATACCAGAAATTCAATACAAATTCTGCAGTCCATGAGCAACTTCAACTCCTTGAAGAAATTTCTTATAGTAGTGAAAAATAATCCTCTCTTTCAGAGCTAAAAATGCTCTATCTCTCCATAATTTAATTTACAATACATTACAATAGTGCAAATCCAAATCAAGTTAAATCATAGAGTTTTCCACTAACCTCAAATATGAAGTTTTCCCTTCACCTACAACTACAATCTCCTAATACAATAGTGATTTCAGAGCCTCTAGTTGCAGAGAATAGGAACCGCCATATTTTTCTCAAAACTACTATTTAATAATTACAAGAAATTTCAAAATAGAGAATTATTGAAAGTAGTTTCGAGATCCTGAATTGAAGCTGCAAATTATCCATTCTTGTCTTTGATGGTCTCTTTCCATTGCTATAAAAATGTTTCAGGTCTAAACTTCTGTAACTGAACTCATGTTACAAACCAATCTAGAAACAAAATTAAATTAAATCTCACAATAAAATCAATATTATAAAATTTGGAAAGACAACTCTCATGAAATTGCTAAATTTAAAATAAATGAAATCCAAAAAAATTTAGGTTCAAACAAATTCTTTCTGGTTCTTTTTATATGCAATAATAATAATAATAATAAAGAGTTCTAGATTTAAAATATTTCCAAATTTTATATCATTATAAAATTAAATCTATAATAAACAATTGTCAAATATAAATATGCATCAATTCATAATAAATAAGTTTACTTTAAAACTGTCCAAAATTTATATCATGATAAAAGTAATATAACATAAATGACTCACAAATAAAAAGTTGCATCAATTTAGAGAATCTGGCTGAAATATACAATCATCAAGTTCCTCGTGCTCTCATATGAATCATGGGGCCCTACACAACATGTGTAATTGCATACATACATAAGATTATGTACTTTAAAATTAAATGAGAATGTAATCATGAAAATGAAATTAAAAAGCGATTCAAATTCCATGTAACACCTCATGGTGTTCCCCCTCCAATGTGCCCTTGTGGTGTTCACCATGCATTGCACCCTCGTGGATAAACTGTACAATATATGTGCATGTATATATTTGTTAAAATTTTAAAATTACAAATGAAAATGCATAAACTAGATCAATATCAAAAAAATCAAGTATGAACTTTTTCAATTTGTTTAGATGATTCAATCCCTATAACCAACTAAAGTTTCAAATTCAATCCAATACCTCATGGTGTTCCCCATGCATTTTTCCCGCTTGGATGCCCTATGCAATACATGTACATGTATATATATTAAAATTTTAAAATTGCACATGAAAATGCGTAAACTCACAATTTATTAAAAAAATTGTTAACCAAAATTTTAAATTGTTTGGATGATCCCTTCCCCAACATCTACTCCATTGCTAAAGTCCCTGGAGAAGGGAAATCGTCTCCTCAACCCTAAAATTCAAAAATTTTAAAAATGTAAGATAAATCTATCCTATGTTAATGAAGCATGCACTTCAATTCATAACAAAACATTCAAGTGAAATATTCAATACTTGTGACAATGGAATACTTGAAAAATATCCTAATAGGGAAGAAGAGTGTGGCGCCATATCGAAAATGTTGAGCGGAATTAGAATCTGTTAACATTTAATCATATACATGTAAATATTTTTTTTTTTTAAAAACATGTCCTCACGATACTGATATAATAAAAGTAGAATAATAACTGTATCAACATGAACTCTTCAAAAAAAGCTAACATTTCTCAATATATCATCTCGATTGGAACCTGAACCTTGGACCGTGATATTATCAAAATTTTCGTTCAGAAAATGAGTTAGCTGAAAATGGTGAACATATGATACATTTGTGTTAGAATATATTTGAACAAATTAACAATTTAATGTATGTGAATCGACACTAACACATACAAATTACAAATTACAAATTATATTAAAATATCCACCCTAACCGTTAACACATACTGATCCCACACCATCTTCCTCATGAACAATTAGGCCTTTCCAACCATTACGAAAACCCTCTGCATATGCTTTAAGCTCCTCTATATTCATATTACCTATCTCCTCATCTTCTTTATATACAAAATTAGCACGTGCATTAGCTTGCGTTCTTTGTTGATTTAGACCGATATCAGTTCTAGTGAATGGACTCTAGAAGTTGTCTATGATTGAATCCATTCCCTCTCAACCAATTTGAAAAGTCACATCCATCTTTGACTGCAAATTTACCACACAAGGAGTTTGAAATACCAAAGGTGGCAGAGGGCGAGGAAATCAATATCATGTAATGCACCATTACGATCACATAACCAAGCTCTCCAAGTACCATAATATTCAGATGGAATCTCATTATAATCGAATTTCATACCCAAAAATAATTATGCATAAAATAGTTTTGCAAAATAAATTGGAACCTCGTCATTCCATGGTAGCTTTCCAAATGCTACAAGGAACCTATCATAAAAATGGTTTGCTATATTAGGGTGCTTGAAATATTTCACCTTGAGCATCATTCTTTTTAGCCCTTCTTTGAAATTAAACATATATTTTTCCATTGATTTTTTAACCCTTTTATTAACCTCGACCCATTTATCAGGACCCATTACTCCTTCCTTTCTATGCCTCATCATATCTACAAAGAAATATGTGGTTGGCCCAAGCTTCTCGTAAAAATCAAGAAATGAGCTGAGAGAGTGTACAACTATTTATAAGCTTTCTCGACTCTCTGCAGGGAGCTCCAAACTCCCAAGTTCTCTCCTAAATTTTGAATAATGACTTTTGCACCTATGTACTATACATTTTTGGAGGTTTTTTTTCCGAAGGAAGGTCATCAGGAATATCATATGGATACGTGGAAGTTCGTGTACAAACTTCTTCTTGAATTACCCAGCTTCGCTTACACCTATTTCAAGAAACATTTTCACCCTCTACATTAATATATAAAATTACATAAATATAATAACATGTGAAAAAATGTAGTCATACACATGCAAGATAGATAGGTACATGCATATGTACATACAATTCATTTACATACACAAATTTATTTTAACATGAAAAACAAATTATATAATTTACCAAAATGATGAGGATCATGATAATCCGATTGAGATTTGTGACCACTAGGAGATGGTTGAGCACCATCATGCCCAGCCAGAGATGGTTGAGCACCAACATGACCACCCAGAGATTGATCTTGTTGACCACCCTCACGCGATGACATAGTGATCGAAGCTTCTAAAAAAACATAAAATCAATTCAATATATATGTATATATACACATGATTCTACCTATTTATCATTTTAAAAATAAATGCACACAGACACACACACAGAGATATATATATATACCACAATGGTGTGAATAATGGCTCTCCATTCATTGAGTAGTTCCTTTCGACCTAGTTTGAGATGTTCCTAAAAAAGGGAAATTTATTATAAATTAATTTAAAGCTGAATTGATAAAAAATAAATTCCATATGTATACACATAGACACATGATTATATTCAAATACAATTTAAAAAAAATGATTATATTCATATACAATTTAAAATATTGCACACACACACACACACACACACACACACATATATACCACAATCATGATGGACCTCCCCCAATTCCTTTGATATTCTCTTTGATTCATGAGACTCGATTGATGCTCGCATCGAAGAATCATGTGAAAAATGATAATCCATGATATATATATATATATATATATATATGTCAAAAAGTTACTTCATGCATTTACAATTCTTTTTAAAATTTCTATTTAAAAAGATCAAGAATTCAGAAAATTGATGTAATTTAATTGATGTAACCCTTGAATTTACCTTATGAATTTAAAAATATTGAAATTTCTATTTAAAAATACCAATAATTCAAAAAATTTATGTAACCCTTAAAATTTCATCATGCAATTTAAGATCTTAAAATTGCTAGAGATTTAAAAGAATTGAAAGAATTCAGAAAATTAAAGTAACTAGATCCAAATCTATTCATTTAAAATAGACTCAGGACTAAAAAAAAAAATGTTGAATCACTCACATTTTGAAAATTAAATACAAAATTTTCTAAAACATGGAGTTCACCAAGTTTTCCATACATAGTGGGGGCACACTTGGTATAGAATTGAAAAACACACATGTTCATTAAAAACAACACATTTATAACTAAAAAACACACACATATCAAAGATATTTTTCAATGTCCATCAATAAATTTTGATGGAGAGCTTCTTAACACTAATTCATCTCTCCCGCACAAATCTTGAATTTGAATTTCCTCATACAATAGATCACTAAACATCCTATTAACAGTTGCACAATGTCTTATGCTCAATGATTGAAATTGTCTAAAAATATTTTTTGCTTCTCCATGCAGTTGTTTTAACCTCTTGTTTTTAACTTGGTACACTCATTTCATCTCGTTGCACACAATTTTGGAATTTCTGAAAAATACAATTCCCTTGGATCCATACTCCTGAGTTCTTCCTAAACCTTCTATCAATGCAATAAAATGTGCTTCATTGTTTGTTGTTCTTTTAGGTACATTCATTTTCCTTTGGAGGACTTCGTTCGTTGCAATATTGCATATCACATAAGTAATGAATACTTTCCCTCGTTTGGGATAACAAGAAACATCTATACATAATGTCCATTTTCAACAATGTTTAATGGGTTTTCTAATCCCTGTAAAAACAAATTCAATAAAATATGAAATTCATTTATTGCAAATTCCTTAGTTTATGGGAGAAATTACATGTGGTTTCATAATAGTTTACCACCAATGAAAAGGAAAGTAACAACACATCCTAGCCTAAAGTTACATCATATCTAGACAAATATTTAATGCAATCATTTCCATAGTCATCGTAGTTAGGGATGTGTTATTATTAATTAAATGGTGCTACATTCCACTTGTAGCATATACGATGCATAAAACTATTTATGTGTTGACTATGCCTTCATGGTAGTAGGAACCATAGTCATGGTATTCAGATGGTTCACTATTATCTCTTATTTTCCTAAAGATGTGTAGTGATTGTTGTACTCTGAAAACTTTTAGGAAGAGAAACTTGTTGAAGACAAAGACGGTCTAAGGAAAAACTTTTAGCTAAAGGTTTTATAATAGTTTGCCTCCAATGAAAAGGAAAGCAACAACACATTGTAGCCTAACTGCATCATAGCTAGATCAATATTTAATGCATTCATTGGCATAGTCATGGTAGTTCGAGATGTTTTATTATTAATTAAATGGTGCTACATTCCACTTCTAGAATATGCCATGCATAAAAAAATGTATGCGTTGACTATGCCTTCATGGTAGTAGGAAAAATAATCATTGTGTTAAGATAGTTCATTGTAATTTATTATTTTCCTAATCATATGTGGTGATTTTTGTACATTGAAAACTTTTAGGAAGAAAAACTCGTTCGAGACAAAGATGATCTAAGGAAAAATCCAAATATTTCTGTCTTTATTACTCACCATGTTTTTTTTGTCCAGAAGCTCATGGTATTACTTAGTAATTTTTTTTTATCTCTCTCTCTCTAAGTTTTTTTTCAAAATGATTTGAATTGTCACAATGATAAAGAACAAATATCATTACAAATTTCAAAATACAAATAAGTTCTAGATATTACACAAATTCTAAGAGATAGTAACTAGTTTTCTTCTTCCATTTACAGAAAATGTGTCCCTTTGCATTTTACCATATATTAGTGCACATATCATCTTAATTTTAATATGTGCACACATATTATGTGATGTATAATATGTTTTTATACTCATCATTGTTTACATAAAGAAACATAAATTGATAAATAAACATATACATCAATTAGTGTGGAAAAGAAACAACTAGGGTTTGGTAGAGCTGTTGATCCAATAAAAGTAGATAAATTGAAGTAGATAAATTTTATGATTTTTGGGATAGGTTTAAGAGTAGGAGAGAATTTCCTCATGCATATGAATTTAATCTGGAGTAGGCTGAGTCCCAAGAACATAAAAGGTGGATGGAAATACAAAATGCAAAGATTCAAGAAAAAAATAATAAGGAATAATATGAGAGGATTTTATCATTTGTTGATAATTATTATAAAAGGAATCCTCACATAATGAGGAGGAAAGAAGAGGAAAAGGTAAAATAATTGAGAAAGAAAGAAGAAAAATTGCAAGTAAGATGAATGAAAGAAGAAGCAGTTGCAAGAATTACAAAAGAGGAAAGACTCAGGAAAGAAGAGGAGGAAAAAGAGCAGCATAAGAAACCTTATCTCAAACTAAGTCAAAATAAAAATAAAAGAAACTGTTGCGAAAAGAAAGGCCCAGGTTGCATATAACATCATCTTTAGTTGTCTCCAGGTAACTTCTTGGTATTGTTGAAGATGATGTTGAGAATTTATGCACCTCATGATCATAATGAACAATATGAGTGGAACCATAACCAATAGTCACTTATCATTAATTCATACAAAGGAAAATACAACCTGGCTCTGACGCTGAACATTCCTTCGGGGGGTCGTCAGCGGAATACGTCTCGGTAAAGCTTGTCGGGAATAGGGACAAGCCTCTCTCTTCGATATTCAATCTCCTTGCTATAGATTTGGCTCTATAAGGGCTATTGCAACATTCTTTAGGCTATGAAGGCTCTTGGAGACTCTTGAAGGCTCTTGGAGATACTTGGAGACTCTTGGAGACTAGCTTGCAAAGGAAAATGGCAAGCTTATATAGATGGTGGAAGAGGAGTTGAGATCCCTACAATCATGGGATTGGCCCTATCCTCAAGGAAGCTTCCATGAGAGGTGGAAAACTACTTCCTCTAAATGGAAATTCGGAGCCAAACATCCCAACTAAATTTAGAGACCAGTTCAGGAGTTGGTTAAAGTCAATCTTCCGCCATTTATTTTTAAAAAACACCCTTTATCAAGCCTGGTGCGAGTGCGACTCTGAGACAGAGCACCAATTGGCGCACCCTCTTTAGAATATTTCCCCCATTGGCATGGGTATAACATTGGCTAGTCGCTCCAAGGATGAAAAGGCTTTTTTAGGGTTTTTCACAAGGAGATGTCTTCAGGGGAATGAAATTCCATGTCTAGGGGAGTGCCATGAAAGTGTTTTCAGGTTATGTCACTGCTCACAGGTCACGAAATGAGCCCTCCAATGTGCGAGACAAGGGATTGCAGGGACGGTGACAAATTTTTGTGTAACAGATGGCCCCTAAAAAATGAGGCCCGAAAGAGAGAGAGGGGTGAAGTTCTTTACGAGAACGTGTCTAACTAAAAACACCGCCATCAGAAAACCTGCGTAGAGAAGTACAACTGATATCTCAATACACATGATATATGTGGTATGGGCGCAACCATCCATAACAGAGTATACAATAATCCAGATCCGAGGTATGGACGCAACCATCCAACGAGGATCGATAAATAGACTCAGGTATGGTCGCAGCCATCCAGTGAATGAGTCATGTAACTAATCATAATAATCCACAAGATCGCAACCTGGATTCTAACAGACAAAATCCAGGGTCTTGCGCTCCATCTCGACTCGAACAAAGTACAATTTCAAGCATGCGAATAAGTGAGCTAAAGTTGAACATGCAAGAACATCGCCTGGTTACCAGCCAATGATGAAAGCTATTAACAGACGCGAGAGGTACCACCAATAATGAAAATGGTCCTCAAGGTACTATAGGTACAATCTACGGCATGTGAACAGTGAGCTGGCGTCGAACACCCGCAGAATCATCTGATCGAAGGTCAATGATGAAAACCTTGCGTCGAATGCGAAGAACCTGCCATTGAGGCATGCAGGCTCCAAGGTACCAGAAGGGAGTCTCTAGATCAGCTTCCTGGATAATGAGCTGAAGTCGACAGGAAGTGACCTTGATCGAAGGTGGGCCATAGTGTTTCCCACATCATAGACATGAGACAAAGGAACATAATGTCTTTGTGAATCAGGATCAGATGAGAATCAGAGGAAGGTTGAAACTGTGCAGAGCTCAACTTCTCTTGAACATATCAGCGACATGACAGTGGATTTGGCAGTATTTGACATCAAAATATCAAAGGTCACAACGACGAGGCAAAGAGCAGATGATAGGTCAAAAGGGATCACCCAAACCCACGGAGGCAAGTGGAAAACGAGATGAGATATCCCCAACCCAACACGAATGCAGACAAGTGCCATGTTCAAGAGCGACATACTGCCGACACGACAATGATGTTGATTCCATTTTTCCCCCGCCATTTCTGGTGATTACCTCTTTATTTTTACACAAGATTGAATAGGATACCATATGCTTGTCATATAAATGTGTCCTTCGGATGAATCCATCCTAGTACATTTAACGAGCCCTAGGAAGGAGAAACTCGAGTAACGTCATGATTGACAATTTCTGATGTCATTTAGGTTTAACGAGTCTGACAAAGGAAGAACTCGGCGTCTTTTCATGTTTAGAGAGTTTTAAAAGACAGCGGAAAAGTAAACTCCAACAGTCCCTTTTCGTAAATAGTTCCTCAGATCCGAAAAGGTAGAAAACTATGTCTAAGAAAACCTCCTAGTCGCAATAGGCTAGGGTATTCCTTTTTCGTAAATAATCTATCCCGACCCGAAAAAGGGGTAAACGTATACTGGGTAGATGTCGTTTCATAACCACGTTAACGAGATAAAAATGACAAGCGACTTGGCAATCTTTTCAATTTTCAAGAGTCAGAAAAGAGCTGAAAGTTGACTCCTCCTGGAGAAACAAGTGGTATAAAGGGTAGCAATTGGTTCCAATAATGATGGAACTCCTCAGAACAAGTAAAGGTTAAGAGGTTGGCTAACAAGACCACTCATTACAGTGGTTCCTCAGGAACATGTAAAACAACCAAGTGACGGCATATGATTGGCCAAGCAGATAGTGACAATGGAGTGAGAAAACCAAGACTCATCTGGAAAAAACAGGCTGATAAAATGGCAATCACAAGAGGTAAAATGGGAATGGTTTCATTTTTACACAAGCTTGAAATCAAGAAACTTTGCTTGAAGTTGGTTTCATTTTTACTTAAGCTTGAAATCAAGAAAATTTGCTTGAAGTTGGTTTCATTTTTACACAAGCTTGAAACAAAGATAAACTATGCTTGAAACCGGTTTCATTTTTACACAAGCTTGAAACGGAAACAAAATATGCTTGAAAAAATAAGCATGCCCCTATCATGGTGACTCAATTCGAGGTACATGCCCCCCAAGCTTCAATCCATATGAAAGGTAGATGGAGTGAAGGTTCAAATTACGAGATCAAGAGAAAGACTCGACTGGTATTTTACGAGAACTTATCAAAGACTCGAATTGAACGGGAACGTGTTTCATTGTTTTAACGAGGTTGACACATTAAAAGAACTATCCTCAGGACACCTTTTTTCATGGTTTAAGGAGCTTGACACAAGAAAACGAACTATGCTCTGACCAGCTTGTTTCATTTTTTAAGGAGCTTGACACAAGAAAACGAACTGTGCTCCGACGAACTTGTTTCATTTTTTAAGGAGCTTGACACAAGAAAGGAACCATGCTCTGACCGACCTCATCATAATGAAAAATAAGTCATCGCTTCTAAGATTTCCACTCCTGATTGAAGGAAAATATCCTAGAAGTCAAGACCCAATGCCCCCAGCACCTGATGCACAATGGCACTATCACTGGGTATAGGCATGGGGTAGGTAGCCACATAGTTGACCTGTGGTGGGGAAGATACAATGGGTGGATAAAAACTAGGAAGGGATGATGGCAAGCCAGCTGCCACATCAGGACCAAAGAACGAAAACTGATCAATGGTCACGATCCGTCCTTCATGCAGAAAATAAACCACACGAAAAAGGGAGGAGACAAGTGCTCCCATGGCATAGGTGTAATTGCACCCCAAAATCAGATTGAAATCCAAGGTGGCTGGAACAACCATCATGTCCATATGGATGGTTTTACCTCCCAAAGTAACAGGTAACCTTGGAAGGATCCATAACGGTTGACTCGTTCTTCTGTTAAATGCCAACAGATTTTGCGTAATACGTGCAAGTGACGGCGAGCCAAAAGATTGCCAAGTAGTTGAGGATAGAACACTAATAGACGTGCCTTAATCTATAATGGTGCTGGGTACGACCAGACCAAAAGCCTGTACTGTGATCTCAAAAGGCACATAAGACGGAAGGCGGTATCCTGTAAATCGATTCCAATCAAAGGAAGTGACCAAACTACTTGGAGGGGTTACCATTGAACCGATATGGTCTTCCCCTGGTGTTACGGAAGAAGAAGAAGCATCCTCCATGACCTCCATCTCGAAGGCGGGAGGAGTGTCCTCCGAGACCTCCATAACGAGAGGTGGAGGAGAAACTTCTTGAGGTATAGGGATAGGAGAATCTTTCTCCAAGTCCAATAAATCTGAAGAAACAAGAAGAACCTGAGGGATGTGAGGTCCACTCTCAACGGAAAAGACCTGGTGCACCACAGACGGGGCCAGCTCAACTGATCCCATGACCAATGGTTGGTCCGGAACGGATTCCTGAATTTGAATTTCCAGGGTAGCGGGATCGACCAAGGATGAATCTTGACCAATCGGGGCATCAGCTAGTGGAGGAATCAAAGAAAGCTGTTTATAACCAGCCGGGAGGCATGGTGTAGAAATGGTTGCGTTGTCCAAGACTCTTTTGGCTTCATCCATATAAGGACAAAGGTGAATGGCATGGTGCCCTTCACACAACTTACAAGGATTGGTAATCTTACCCTGCTTCTTAGGAGCCTTACCAACACCAGTTGAAGACGTGCCCCCAACTTGACTCCCAGAAGCCAAAGGCAACGGTGGACGACTGTTGGACCATACTTCGAGCACCTTGGGAATGCCGGGGAAATCTCGAAGAAGATGGTTTCCTGTGCACAAAATGCAAGGGAACTTGACTTTCCGTGGAGGGTTGGAAGGTTTATCAAGAGGATATGTTTCGAAAGAAATAGCTGCAGCCTTAGCCTCTCTCTTATTGGAATTCTTCTTCTTTGCCTTCTTCTTCTTCTTCTTAGCCACCTGGTTACTCGAATCCCGACTTTCACTAGGCGAAGTAGAAGAGGAGGACGCAGAAACATACGAAGAAGGGGAGAGGTCCACCTTGGAATAAACATGATGTTGTTTAGGCAGAGGAGACGGTTGAACAATAGCCGAGACATTCGGGAACACAGAGGTTGAAAACAACCAAACAGGCAACCCCACAGTTAACCCAGGAAGGGAAAACGTTGCCATATAAGGGGCACCAACATTTCCCAAAGGAGGAAAATGACTAGGATTCCCATCGGAGGGGATTCCTCGGTTGGTGAACTCTGGAAAAGTTGCCATCGTAACAACTTAAAACTGCACACGGGCTAAAAACCAAGGCACACAATCAAACGACCAACAAGCAAAATATAGCAGGGCGTGTGATCACGGGTGATTTATTTTACCATATTGAAACTTAGAAACTTCACCATTTCATGTTTTAAGAGTTGAGAAACGGATGAAAGATGACTCTATCTCTTTCAATTTTGAAGCAAGCATGAAAGGACAAGCGCTTGATGATCTTTTCAAATTTAATGAGTCAGATAAGATCAAAATGAATGCTCAGGAATTCTAGGCAAAGGGTGTACCAAATAACCGTGAACTGCAATATACACCTTGGTTTCAAAATGAAAGAGAAATCAACCAAGGACTTGACATACGTGCAGGCAATCTCCCCAAATGTTGTGTCCGGTGTATCACGGGTATATGGCTGCAGACTCGGCTTCCTACGGATAAAGGATAGCAACCTACACCAGTAAAAAATGATGAAATTAATGACTAGGTGACTAAAAATGTTAGTCACCACAATTATTTCAAGTGAATTACTACTAAATTTGAGCAATTTTAAGTGACCGAACTAAAAATGACTAACTTAAATGACTAATTTCCTCTTGGAATAAAATATACGACTAGATAATATGTGACTAAACTAAAAGCGACTAAATTAAATGACTAATTTAGTCTAGGGATAAAATATATGACTAGATAATAAGTGACTAAAGTAAAAGTGACTAACTTAAATGACTAATTTAGTGTAGGATTAAAATATATGACTAGATAATAAGTGACAAAACTAATAATTATTAATGTAAATGACTATTATAGTCCAAGAATAAAAATATGGTCAAATAACAAGTGTGAAAAGTATATGAATTAGTCATTTCTGTCAGTAATTTTTAATTATGTCACTCCATATATGGAAATCAAAATTTTGGTACCAAAGTGTTACATTTCACTATAGGCGTCTCTGAATCCATTTGCAATGTTAAAATTTACAGACTAAGGGGTCTCTGAATTTAAAGTGTTAAAATTATGAATACCCTTTTGTCTCTAAAGCTTAATAATGCAGATGGATTCATCTACAATTAACATAATTGCATGTATCATCTATCAACTTTACACTAATGTCTTCATTATAATTTTAGTAAAGGTAATATTAATTAGATAGCCAAATTAATATTTATATTTATATTTAATATTTGTCCATAAAGTTTTATTTTTAAACTTCATTGATTTATGTTAAAAGTGTGAGTTGTTTTAAATCTAAGGTTAAATCTTCATATTTACATTTAATAACTAGATAAATATAACATTTCTTATGTTAAACACGTGAGTTCATTTAAATCTAGTATTAAATCATTATATTTAAATTTGCTAAATACTAAATAGATAAACCTAAAATATATATTTATAGACCTATTTAGTAAATAGGTATGAAATTTTATTAATTTAAGTATGAAACTTAATTAATTTTTTAATGATGTATGAACCTTTGTTTTTTTTTTAAGTCAATGTTATATTCATGTAAGAAAGGAGTACATATAGCCAGTTACAAAACAGGTGGTGTCACCTCGACTTAGTTTGTTGAAAAAAAATTTCACTAGATGCGAAAAAATGAAAAAGAGGGACTAGGGACATTGCTCATAAACAATTGGGCTAGAGGCACCAAAACACATATAAAACATAAATAACACCAAATATCATACTAGACATCCAACGTGATGGATGCAGGGTTGTCTGGGGTTGTTTCTAGATGCGGTGGAAGACAAAAGTCACATTGATAGTGCCATTCAAAGTGCACCATCCAAGTCTCCAGCTTTTCTACTTTCTCAATGAGTTGATTTTGGCATCTCCAAACAACTACCAGTATCTCCTGGACTTGGCATTGTAAAATGTGCATTCATTCTAATGCTGCCATCTGATCTGCATGCTCCTCATGACAGAATCTCTCAGTCATGTCCACTCTTTACATCAAGATGTTGATAAGTGCGTGATTGTTCTCTAGGAAACAATGTTGGATAACCTACCCCTCATTTACCTCAAATCAATCAAACCCACGATTCCCCTTGCTACCACTACCTCCTCCACCCTTATGACTCTGATTTTGAACCCTCAAACCCCCACCTTTGTTATCCCCCCGCTTACCTCCTCCACCACCCCCATGCACACCCACACTAGTGAGTCGCGCATGCCCCACAATCTTTCCACCATGGCGTGGAACTGCCATGATTATTTCTGAGTTTTCCACCCCCACAGGGCCATGGATGACAGGGGAGGGAGAACACCCACACCACACCAAGGGCTTCATAATTCGCCAGGTTCGAGGAACCCTTCCATGTGCAAAGTCGAGAGACCAGACCCCCCACTATAGAAAAAAACACCACCAGCTAAGGATCCAAATGTCATCTCCCACCACCACAAGGAAGCACATAGACACCTCCCACTACTAGATAAAGACTTCCACCACCAGAAAAACCAAATACCATCACCCACCAAACCAACACAGGAAATTGAACAACAAATGATGACAAAGTAGCCGACGCCTGAGAGTAACGTCCCCCAGGGTAGTGACCAGCCTCCAAATTCTCCACATAGAAACCACACACCATTCCACCAAACAATGTCACACCCACGCTAGAGGGCACAAAATTTGGAAAAGAAACTAGTTTTCTGCCATCGCCCTTGAGGTTTCCTGGACTTCAAATTCTAGCTTCCTCCCTTATCATGAAAAAACAGGCTCACTAAAAGCTAAGAAAAATGGAAACAAGTGATCTCACTTCCCTTCAACTTCCCATCCTCAACCCAGACGCTGGAAATGACTATGAAACTGAGCAGCAGGGATCGATTGAACACACTGCACCAACAAATTCCCACGACAATCACACACAAGCCACTCCCTCCGTAAACCTTCCTACGATGTTTACGCTTCCTCTTCAAAGGCCACTATCAGGACCAAAACCAAACCATATTTAGGAGTCTAATGTTGGCCTCCCTCATCTTCCCTTGCCTTATCCTTTCACCACCTCCAAACTCCAATGCACATTTTTTTTCACACGAATTGCGAACGTGAAGCTAGTAACTATCAACCCATAACCCATTAACCCCTAAAATCCTTAACTATTAAATCCCCTAACCCCTAAGCCCCTAATCCCTAATCCCTTAACCACTAACTCATTATTCACCTAACCCCTAACTACGCGTAAATCCCCTAACGCATAAGTCCCCAATCCCTAATCCCTTAACCACTAACTCATTATTCCCCTAACCCCTAAATGCACCTAAATCCCCTAACTCCTAACCCCTCAATCCCTAACCCCTTAACCACTAACTTATTATTCCCCTAACCCCAATCCCTAATACTTTAACCACTAACTCATTATTCCCCTAACCCCTAAATGTGCCTAAATCCCCTAACCCCTAAGCCCCCAATCCCTAACCCCTTAACCACTAACTCATTATTCCCCTAACCCTAAGCCCTTATTCCACTAAACCCTAATCCCCAATCCCTTAACCACTAACTCATTATTCCCCTAACCCTTATAAAAATCCTTAAAACTCATTGGGATTATCCATTTCAAACGAGAGCAGGTCTAGTTGGGACCTATGATCGGGTTAATTCCCCCTTGTTTGAAAGATTGAAATGGTTAATCTTCGATATACAAAATGTAGATCAAATCTTTCATTAAAAAGAGGGAACCATACCCTCTCTTCCATGCTATGCCTATCAGTCGCTTGGCCTCTTCTTGCTCCCACATGAATGTAGTCTTGCTTGACTGGTACAAAAGAAGTTTTCACATTATCAACTGTTTGTTTGGGACAACTTTCAATTGTTTCATCACTGTTACATTCTTCAAGATTATCATTTAAATCATCCTAGTCTTTTTTACTCTCTCCAACTTTGTAGTGCTTTCTATTCCTCTCAGTCTCATCTGTTTCCTTGGTTTGTTAAGGGACAAGGTCAACAACATTAGGATGTTTTTGCAACAAACAAGGGTATTTCTAGGACACAATCAAGTGGAGCAAGAGTATATGTGCCAACTTTCTCATGAATGTGGGACACTCGAACTTAAGATTTTTTGTAGTAGTCATGAGGTGCAGTGTGGCTATTGAGACTTCATCAGATGTCCATTCTCTGGACTTAAATTATGTGACAGCACAATGGCTGAGTTTGAAACTGAAGATTGAACATACATTTGGTTTAATTGCAATAGACATTTTCATCAGTAAATGTAAATCAATGACTAACAAATACTAGAAATTAATAAATAGAGAAGATATGGCAATGAGGAACAATACCTACAAAATTGTTACATTGAGACACAAAGAATAAGGAACTATTATGCACAAACAGAGACCAACGAAACTATCATCTTAACCCCTAACCCCTTAAACACTAATTCCCAACTGTTACACAACATTTTTTCACCATCCTTGCAATCCCCCATCCCACATATTGGAGGGCCTTTCCCATGACCTGTGAGCAGTGACATGACCTGAAACCACTTTCATGGCATCCCCCTTAACAAGGAAAATCATTCCTATGAAGAAAGTTTCCCTTGAAAATCCCTAAAAACTGATCTTTTGGCCTTCGCACGACTAGCCAGTTCAACCCTCGTGCCAATGGGGAAAATCCACCATAGAGGGCGCACCAATTGGCGCTCTATCCCAGTGTCTCACTCGCACCAAGCTTAATAAGGATTTTTTTTTAAAAATAAATGGCGGAAGTTTGATTCCAACAAACTCTTGAACGAGTCTCTAAAATGAGTTGGGAGGTTCAGCCCCGGATCTCCATGTATGGGAGGTGGTTTTCCACCTATCATGGAAGCTTCCTTAAGGATAGAGCCAACCCCATGATTGTAGGGATCCCAACTCCCCTTCCACCATCTATATAAGCTTACCTTTTTCCATTAGCAAGCTAGAGGAGAAGAGCTGAACTTGTAGCAAGGATACTATCGCCAGACAGCCTTTGAGAGCCAAGCCAAAGAGAGAGAGAGCTTTGTCACGTTTCCGACAAGCTTCGTTGAGACATGCTCCACTGTCAGCCCCGCCGAAGGAAGATCAAGCGTCAGAGCTTTGGGTTGTATCTTTCCTTTGATATTTTAATGATAAGCGACTTTGATTATGGTTTCATTCATGTGTCTTTTTTCGTGATGCAATGAATTACATCCTCTCTGACTGATGTATGGTTACAAGATTTAGATTTTATATTATGTATCGTTGTATTCTTCGCATGTGTGTAGGTGTTTGAACGCGTCAAGTGGAAGGATCGTGATCTGCCAAGCGAGGAACGGGAAGCCTCATCCTTTCTTCAACGACTACTGCGTAGGATTTTAGGTAGGAAATTCGTTATGTTTTTGTCATTTTGTAACTAGAGACCTGCATCACTGCTTGACCTGATTGTTGCTAGACTCGATATGGTCTAGTAGGGATCACCTCTGTCCATAAAGGGGATTTACCTCTCCAACAACAACCCCTGACCCATTTAACCCCTAAACCCTAAACCTCTAAACCCTTAACCCCTAACCCCTAACCCATTTAAACCCGTAAACCCCTAACCCATTTAACCCCCTAAACCCTAAATCTATAAACTCTTAACCCATAACTCGTTAAACTCTAATTCCCAACTCCTAACCCATTTAACCCCATAAACCCCTAAAACCCTAACCCATTTAACCCCCTAAACCCTAACCCCATTAACCCCTAACCCCTAACCTATAAAATCCTTAACTACTAAATCCCTTAACCCCCTAAACCTCTAAACCCCTAACCCATTTAACCCCTAAACCGTAAACCTCTAAACCCTTATCCCCTAACCCCTAACCCATTAAATCCCCTAATGCAACAACTAGATGCCAAGCCAAACTGCATTACCTTTTTACTCACAATGATTTTATTCATTAACAAAAGTTATTCAAACCAAAAAATTTTCCATGGAAAAGGGTAGGGATTAACTTGAAATCAATGGCCTTTCAGGTGCTAATATGTTTTGGTTGATCATACCATGCTTTCCATGTGTTGATTTAGAGAGAAACCACTGCAACTAATGAAATGGTCCCCAAAACATAGCGGGACCCATGAATGCGACTTTGTGTCTACCATGAGAATGAAGGAAACCCTTTAAAATACACAATAAGAAAACATGAGGAATTGAAATGTTAATTGAGGATAACATAAAAACGCGGTTGCAAAGCTTTTGATGAAAGACGCAAAAAAAAAATGCTACAGTGATGAGACATCCTTGTCAGTCTTTTGGGAAAGAATAATTTTAAGAAGCTCAAAACAACTCTTGGAGTCATGTTCAATGAGTGACCATAAACTTAGGGGTGTCCAAGTGGCTAATAATCATATTATATTGTGGATGGTATTTACCATACATAACATTTGTCGTTTAGGTCATTTGTTTGGTCGTCAATGTTGGTGAATCGCTATATTATATCATGGTACCAAATATTTCTTTTTTAAACAAAAAAATCTATTGAACATGAAATAAGTTGCATCTTGTGTAAATGTTTAATGTCGTGATGTTGTGAATGGTTTGCACATTAAATGTATCATATATTTTTAATTACTTCTTTCGAGTTTACTTGAAGAAATAAAGGAAGAGGTGCAGGGCTTTACCATAAGAAGGACTTTCACTGACTCATCTCCTCATATCATTCAAACATTAGCCCATAAATCAAACACGTGCCCTAATTTCTCTAGTACGGAAAACCTTGGATGAATATGATAATGAAATCCTCCCAATCGCTAGTTCTAACCCAACTATTGAATGTCTTTGGTTGGCATGTGTGAATTCCTTTGATGGATCCATGGATATGTATGAAATCCAATTTTGCATTAAAGAGATACAAACACCCAAATTAATAGGAGGTATAGAAATTTCAACCTTACAACTCTCTCATCCAATATTAAATACTTCACTAATTAGTCAAGGGGTAATCTACTTAGCTATATATTAAATAGTTAAAGCACTCTAAATTAATATAGGTAATATAAAGTTATAATATAGGTAGATTCTAAATTTTCATGTGACCCCCTTGTTCGTGGAACAATGGATGGCCTTCATGCAATGATTTAACTATTTAATTCATGGAGGTATACATACCTTAATTTCCCTTAGATTCAAAATTGTGACATTTAAAGGGGAAACACCTTAACACAATTCTA
This sequence comes from Pinus albicaulis, assembly GCA_034641835.2. Lineage (NCBI taxonomy): Eukaryota > Viridiplantae > Streptophyta > Pinopsida > Pinales > Pinaceae > Pinus > Pinus albicaulis. The sequence continues at coordinate 1,429,966,587 of CM076584.1, forward strand.
ACAAGTAAATACAAACTTAATTTGTATATATATCAAAGTTATTCTAAGAGTTGCATGACATGCTTAATTTTGCACGAAATCAAAAAAACTCGTGAAGGGTTGATCACAACAGGCATGTATGGTTGATTCCGATTATCATAGGTATGTTAGTTTGGTTTTCCTAATCCACAAATTGAACACATTGTTACTATTGTTAAAGGTATGTCGGGTTGGTTTACTTGTTCAACGTCATGCACATTTGGTTGTGCTCATTAAAGGCATTTTAGTTCATTGACAAAACCAATAGTTTGTCAAGTTGGTCAACTTAGCAAGTTGTGTGTCATGTCAATCATCTTAATGAACAACATGTCATGTCGATTAGTTTATTTATTGGCATGCGCATTCCATTGTCATTGTTAGTGATGTGTTAGGTTGGTTATTACCATCTATTTTTTATTAACTCTATCTTGGAGATTAACCCTATCAACATGCATGTTTAACTACAATTGTGAGAGGTATGTTAGGTTGGTCAACCCCATCAACAAAATTTATGTTCAATTTATACGAATGTTGAGGCATACCACATTGGTCACCCGATTACCAACATGTACCTTTTGGTTATCACTAGTAGAATTGTGTTAGGTTGGTCAACTTGATCAACTACATATATGGTTGTTTACAAGTAGTAAAGCCTCATTTGAATGTTCAATGAAATAAATAGTGTGCAAATATTGTTACCATTATTGAAGACATGTTTTGTTGGTTAACTTAGTTAACATCACATACTTTCAATACGATTGTTCGAGGCATCCAAGGACCTATTTGCTTGCAGGGTGAAAATAGTTTGTTATTATTCCCCCACAAGTGTTCAATATTGCCATGTGACATGTTCACCCCTCATGGGACGAATTTCCTTCTTAAGGGGGTTGTTTATTTAAGATAGGGTTAGGTCGAAGTCTAGAGTGACTTTCGTAGAATAAATACCACTTAGTTGTGAATGTTGAGTTAAAGTGGTGCTTTCATAGCTTTTGAGATGCTTCTACCACATTGAAATGTCTAAAATCAATTAGTTTCCACTTGCTTGTGTTCATCCAAACAATTTCAATCCAGAAAACAAATGTATGTGAAAGCAAGTTAAATAGCCCAATGCTCATTGACCCATATCACCAACGTTACTAGATTGATCTCCTTGCTTGCATCTGTTTGGGTTTAACCTCATCCCTCCTAACATAATTCATTTACTCCACCATTACGTACACATGCATACTTCTAAAAGACATGGCTAACTTGACCATTGTCATGCCTTACAAAAGAATTTCAAAAACATTAATACAAATTGCACCGCAACATATTTCCTAAATTGCTATATAGTTCTCTTAATTGCAATATTCTACCACCTTAACACCCCTTAACCCTATGAAGATCCTTATATTGATTTCATGACCCTCTCCATATTTCAATTTCCTTGAATTAATCTTATAACACCCTCCATTAAAATCATTACCAACACTTACATGTATTCATTAACTCTATAACTCAACAAAAATCAAAACTAAAACAATAATATAATTATAATACTATATAAATGAGATATCTTCACATTTAAAACTAATGATATATTAAGGCCTATATCTTTCATTGCTTCCTTGAGAACCTTTTCCCTAGTAAAGTGGACCAACAAGGAATGTATAGGCTCTAGTGACCCTCGCCAAAAAATCCTAAGACCTATATCTTTCATTGCTTCACATCTAAAACTAATGATATATTAAGGCCTATATCTTTCACTACCTCACTGAGAAATTTTTCCCTAATAAAGTGGAGGAATAATAAAGTGGAGCAACAAGAAATGTAGAGGCTCTAGTGACCCTCACGAGAAAATCTTGGCAACAAAAGAAAAGAACTTCCAAAATTCTAGGAACCCTTTCCACTCTCTCAAATTCCGCGAAAAAAGTAAAAACCAAAACGTGGAAACTTCCAAAAACTTTGAGGAACCCTTCCCGCTCTCTTAAATTCTTCAAGAAGGTAAAAACAGAAGGAAAATTTCCGCTGAACAAATGAAAATAAATTAATAAAAAAAGGGCGGTGAAAACTTTTTACTTGTTTTACTAAAATCCACTCCCCCACCTCACTCGACAACAAAAGCTAAACAAAAGGCAGGAACTTCAAAAAACCTTGGGGGAACCCTTCCCGCCCTCTCAAATTCAAATTCTGCAAGAAGGTAAAAACAAATGCATGAAGAAGGAAAATTTTCGCTGAATAAATGAAAAAAAATTAATAAGAAAAGGGAGTGAAAACATTTTATTAGTTTTACTCAAATCCACTCTGCCCCACCTCACTCGAACGACAGAAAAATATATCGAAGGATAGTTTGATCTGTTAGTCAAATTTTAAAATCCCATTGGTTCAAGGGTTTCAAATTTGGGCTGATTAATGGGGGCAGTATGACCGTGGTTCGTTTGGTTGTGTTTTTTTCGGGTTCTGGTTCCGGCGCTGTGTTAGTGGGTTCCTACTGCCTCTATTTCTGTCAAGTTTGGAAACCGGTAGATCGTGTGGATTAGGCTTTGTGACCTTCAACGATGAGAAATCGATGAGGGATGCCATTGATGCAATGAATAGCAATATTCTTGAAGAGAGTAGCATCACTGTTAACCCAGCCCGGGAAAGACGAAACGGGGGAGGTGGTGGAGGCGGGGCTCGCGTGGCTACCATGAGAGCGACTGTGGGGGTTACGGTGGAAGTAGTCACCGTGGCGACCGTGGTTATGACGGTGTTGGTGGCTACAACGGTGGTGTTGGTGGCCGATCTAGCAATGGCGGTGGTGGTTCTGACGGTGGCAGCTGGAAGAGATAGATAGCTAGTTCGATGTTCTCTAAACTCTGTCTAGTTTTTGATCTGGATTTTTGTTGTTCTCATGTAGCTGTATCAAAGCGGAAATATAAAAACATTGAGTTGTATCAAAGCTAAAATATACAAACGTATGGTTATAATAACTTTGTAATTGCAATATGAATATACCATATATGGTTTTACTACATTAAAAAAAGGTTTTGAATTTGGGCTGCATCTTTCCATACAGATTCTGGCATCTATCCTCCGCAGCTGAGCTGAGTCGAGCAATGGGCAAGAGCCGTAGGATTTCATCAGAAAACTTGGCTTCCTCTGAGGAAGAATGGCCAAAAAATGAAGAATCGAGCCTCGATGAAGAACAGGAGGACCAAGAAGAGCTCGAAGCAGTAACTCGGCCGAAGGAACACAACGACAAAGACAATGAAGACAATCAGTCGGCGGATGCGTCCAACCCAGACAACAATCAAGATGCTTCTGGCAGCGACAAGGCCGAAACCAATGACAAGGTAATTTTGTCAAACACTATTTCTATTGCACTCCATTTATTTGATGAAATCTGCATCTTGCTTATTTTGTTTCACATTGTCATGCCGTTTGTTCTACCCATGATCTTAGTGCATTTATATTTTAATATTTAGACTTTTGTGATTGTATCTGGAGTTAGTGAATTTTAGCATTTCCAAAAATCGGTCAGGTGTAAAGGTATTTGTAACGCCTGCTTATACGATATTTTCATAACAATCATTCAGGTGTAAAGCTATTTGTAACGTCGGCTTATAGTGACAAAGTTTTCCAAGATTGACAAGAGAAAGTATTTTTGTTGGCAATAATTTTTTCAAACACCTTTTTTTTTTTTTTTTCTGCTAGGATTTTGTGGATAAAAGGATAAAATATCTTATGAGTACCCTTGTTTGATTGGAACTATGTTAATGCATTTCACGAAAATCTTGTATTTATTTATTATATAAGTCTTGTTTTTATTTATTATATTCCACATGCTTTTGTTAAATTGTCATGAAACTTTTTTTATTAAAATATTATTTTATTATTTAGGCATTGAAATGCATTGAAACTCTAGAATTTATTTACTTGAAGTACACTTTCATTTTTTTTTTTTTGGTTAAAAAATCAAAACTAGGAAACTTTGTATTATAAAAATTCTACCAAAAGTACAAAATACTATTTCCCATAATATTCACAAAATAAATAAGTAGGTCTCACATGCTGCAAAGAAAAACCTGCAGAGATTCAAAGTTGTATTCCTTGGGTATACAACTTAAAAAAATTTAATATTCTAATTACTTTACTAAACATAGATATTAACAAAAAACATTACAAATGTTGACTTCTTCCTGCCCATTATTGGAAGGAAAGGAGTTTGGCTTTCCAAAATCAATGTGTTTCATCATTTGGTGAACTATTTCTTCCTCCCTATAATCTGTTTTCACTGAATTTGTTAACCTCCTATGATTAGAAGCTGCAAAGTGAGAGCCTTTACTAAGACTGATAACCATATTTTTCAAGAATCAAGATATTGCATTCTACCTCAAACGCATTGATTTTTTGTTTCATAATTATAATATTTTGTGTAGTGTGTTGGTGTTCATTTTCATTTACTTTAGAAGTCACTGGAAAAATAGAAGATCTGTTGCATTATATGGACATTTCATGTCTTTGAAGAACCCTTTTAAACTCCCAAGCTTCAATGTAATCCATTAGTGTGACACTTAATAAACAAAATTTGATGCCAATTGTTGATAGTGGTTTTTGCAGCTTAATTTGTTGCACACAAATTGTCCAGATGTAACCTTGATTCAAACATACAAAATAGAGCTCCCTGCTTTGAAAATCACACAATATATTACTTAAGGTGTCATGAGAAAAAATATTTTTGAAGACAAAATTGAGAATATCATAGTGATCAGTGCCCAATAAGAAGTGGAGAACCATACCCCCAGTGGAGAGAGTACATGACACCTAGAGTTAACAACTAGTTAGAAGTAAAACCTAGAGAACCAAAAGGGCATGCGTGAAATAAGAATCCATGGTCTGCATTTGCTGATGCATTGGTGAGAAACCAATCCTCATTCTCTGTATTTCAGGACTATTCTTGGAATCCCTAGTTATTTGTGAGACACCAATCCTCATTCTCTGCTCAACTTCTGCTGCCTTCTTTGCCAGTGCATTCTTCAAGCTAACAATTTTCAACATCAAAGATCAGGAAACCTTTGACTCTTGAGTGCTCTAGAGGACAACATTCATTATCAAGATTCTTCAACTACTCATAGGTCTCAAACAAAGAAATCGAAATTACCTTGTTTTTAGTCCTTTTGATCCATGGAGAACAAATAATACTATCATTCAAAAAGCAACATATTTTTCAAGAATCATTCTAACACAAACCTATTCTTTCAGCTCCTTAACCTCACCACTTTCCTTGTTGGAACGTGTAGCACCAAGTTCAATAGTTGAAACCCTCTCTGCAAATTTTAGAGTGTTGATTGTCTTCCCATGTGCATCTAATTCAGGACTTATGTGCACAAACATTAGAGTTTTTGTTTATCCACCTCAAGAACAAAGTCCAACATCATTACAACCCCAGACTAGAGAAAAGTGATAGTTTCCTTACATAACTATTCGTTAAGGAAAATATTGAATTTGTTACCTAAAGAATCCTAAAGCAGTTGTGTGAGATTTCTATTCCGGTAAGGAACATGGGAACTCTTTTGTGCAAGAGCAACAATCACATCTCCTAAAGCTGAAAGTGATCTGTTTAATATGATGTGCCTCCTTTAACCTATCTCTGGTGGCCTCGGATTTGTCAACTCTTTCACTTCTAGCAAGGTCAACAAGATGAAGACACCCTCGAAGAATTGTTCCATAAGTAAGATCTCTGCCCTGAACATGCACTGTCAAAACATTGAAAACAAAACAATGTTTTTATTGTTTGAAGAAAGGTTTTAAGAGAGACCAGTATTATTGAAATTCTCCGAAGATTTTGTTTCAAACTTGTGCAAACGACTGCTCTGATCATTCAGAGCAGTTTCTCCCACAACACGGTTCTTGTGTCCAAGGTTCATTAACTCCATCACAGCAAATGTTGATGCAATGGGTATTAGATTTGCATCTGGCACATTGAGTCCATTTTGCTGTGAATTGTTGTGGATTTCCAATGTGCTATGAGTCAAGGATTATTTTATTCTGAGAAATTGAAATCCAAAGATTTAAAAACAAGAAAGACAACTCCATATGATCAAGAAGGATATCTTTTATTCGAACTATCTGAAACAAGAAGACCCCCTTTTCATTGTATATTTCAATCATTTGAACAATAACCTCATATATAAAGGTATCATTTCTTTTTTTTGATATCTAGAATAAGTCATTCAAGGCTAGATAGTTCACACCCCAACTGTCCTCTGTAATCACCTTAGGAGTCAGCAGAAACATCACCAATTGTTTAGGGGGCTCTGAGACCAACTTTTTGAAAGCAAGATAGGGAATTAATAGATAAATAAATTCTGTCTTTCAACTTTCCACTAGTTGACCCTTTGGCCTTTTAGACTTTCCTTTGGAACTGAAGCATGAGAACCAACCTCTCAAATCTTCATGTGGCCATTTTTTCTTAATATGCTGCAAGCATTCAAAACCCTTATGTGAAACATTTTTTTCCTATTGAGGTGTCGAGGCAGTTTCCTTCTCTACGGGATCAAACTTTTGTTAGTATGAGAAAAATTGATCACAGGTTATAAGCTAATCTGTTTTTTCAGTTTTACCCATAATTTTAGAATGAATTAAAAAACACAGGTTCAACAACTTTTGCATAAACTAAAAAAATTGTTGTGTGCAGAATAATCTCTATAGCATCTTGCAGGTTGATTTTCTGAGATTTGTCTGGCACAAACCTCTAGATTCTTGTGTTGCGGAGTTGTCAAATATTTGAAAATAAATGAAGCGCTCTTGTGCTGCTGAATTGTCAAATTTTGTTACATTTCGGGCTGGAGTGATAGAATATTTTTAATGTGTGATAACATATCTTCACCAACAGGTGTCAAATGTGCCTAGCCCAGGCAGTTAAGTAATCATAGTTGGGAATATCTTGAACAAATGTAAATCTTCTCGCTTGGTAGGGCCTACTTAGTTTTAAGAATAATTGTTGGGAGAAATCTTGAATGAACAATAAAGTCTCCATCTAAGAATAAATTTCGAAAGGAAGGCCCAATGATATATACAATGAGAGTTTCAAAGTTGAACGCAATAACATATACAAAACTAACTAGATATAAAGAGGCAAGGCTTCAACTGTTGCAAATAAGCAAAATACACATAATCAAAACTCATAGAACATCTATGTGAGCTGTCATTATTAGAAATACCATATTAGGGCAATAGTTAAATTATAGCCCTCATAATATTGTGTTGTTGAGAAATTTTGAAGATGTAACTAAGATCATTCTAGATTGTAAAGCTTCCAAATGGACCCAAAAACTCGACCATGAAATAAAATCAACATGGGATCCAAAAGAGCAATCACTCAACTGTAGGCAGCATAACTTCAATGCACTGAATTCGGCAAGTACAATGGAAACTCTGATTGAGGATATAATCATAATCCCCTTTCCTACAATTGACAAGATGATTGATGTCCATATTCAGTTCAGCTCTAGAAGCAAAGATCACCCCAGACAAATGTGAAGTTAGGACCAGTCTAGACAAGCAAGGCTCAAAAATTAGAGCAAAGTATTTCTAGGCAAGAATTTCTTCAGCAGTGAACTCATTCCTTTATTAGTTTTGCAAGACAGTGCTTCAAACTGCAATTGACTAACTAGAAGATGGTTGTTATTACCATTGTGTATGTCTTTCTAGAACCTTTTTTCCCATATGCAAAAATTCAAACATTGTAACCATCTAGAAAATGTCTGATCAATGGCCCGGTATCCAAAAACACTTCCTCTGTGATTCAACATGAATAATGTTATGATTTAAGAGATTGCACCTTACAATCATGTAAAAGGTTTTCAACACTCTAAAAAGAGAGAAAACCTTGAGTAGCAGATGCTCCAAATACTTTTTTGAATGTGAATGATTTAAGTATATCCTTTTCTTGCTTTGCAGGATTTGCAATCATAATTTGACCATCCTCCCCAATATAATCCACTATACTTTGATAGTTGGATTGGCCAGGCAAGAATGGTCTGACTCGGCAATACACCCTTATGCTTCCTAAGAAGAATAAGAAACACGGACTCAGCGTGAAGTTCGATACAAAACAACATAAATTTATTATCCTATCAAATGGCATCTGTTATGCTTTCACTATCAGCTTGGTCAAGCAAATATGCCCTACCTCAACTTCTAAGTTTATGTTTTATAAGAAAAATAAGATAACAAAACACCATGCAAGAAGAGGCTAGAGTGAAATCATATTACATAATTCAATATTCTCTCCCAGAATTACTAATGCTCATCTTCCAAGCCCGAGGCAAGGTCAAACACTCAATTCAAACACAGAGCCCATAGTTTCATGAAGATGCAACATAGATAAGTTGTTCATACATCTGCACCTGTCTGGAAGAAATCTTGCCGAGTTCATTCATCCATCTCCTACTCTATTGAACCAACCTCGTTGCCAACTTCCCAATTAGTGGGAGCACAAGCTTCTCTAAATGCACAGTAAAGTGCCCTTTTCTAGCATTTTTTGGCCTTTTATGTTCCTACTACAAGCTGTGGGTATGTTCCCCCCACATCGAATTAACTAAAACTATTCATTCACAATAAATTGGGAATAAAGATGCATCATATTGATATATACAATTTAAAGAGACTCCTAATTCCTACTCTGTTATAATATTTTTGAGATATGTCAGTTAAATTATAACACTATGACAGACGAACATGAAGCACACCTTTCAGATCCTGAACTTGATTGTATAGTTATCGATTTTCCTCTGGAACTTTGTGGTAGCCTGCTGTAGCCTGCGCTAGTCCACACATATGCTTTCCTATGCAGAAAAGAAATACAATCAAAATTGAAGAATGCAAAAAAGCGTGGTTCAAATAATAACAATTTTTTGTGCGAAGCTCACCAAGAGTCTACAATTGTTTATTCCATTCCATTTGCATCGACTGAACACCTTCCTTCGTGTTATGTAGCATCCATTTCAGTTCCTATCGATTTTATGGGAAAATCAAAACAATCCCTATGTTTGAATCATAATCTCACACACTCATGTAAGATTTAAATACTTACTCCAATTCCCCTTTGTTGGAGATCAAAACGTGTTCGCATATTTGGAACAGTTTTTTCATCCTCATCTGCATCACTTAACCTATTAGAGAAGCAATCCTCGTGGTGTCCTCGTCTAACACCATAAATTTCCTCTTTTCCCTCATCTTCGTTGACATCAACCTTTAGATTGAAGTTTCAGTCTCAGATGTTAATTAAAAATAGACATCTATTACAAGTATTTAGTGATGAACACAACAATATTGCAGCTCAAGCTCAACTCTATATTTATCAAAGTCCATTTCAGTGAACATCTGTATTCAGATCCATTTCAAGCATTGAATTTTATCTTTTTTGTAGCATAAGCGTTAACATTTTATGTATTCGCAGATAATTATATCCTAGCAACTTGAAACTAAAGTAACTTTTACATATGCAGTAGTAAGGATTCTGAGCAAACCTTGGGCTCTCTTGAAGCTGTTGTTAGTGCTACCAAAATTTTTGACTTTGGGAAAGACTTTCCATCCCCATTAACAACAAGGTCCTGTACTACCTTCTTCAATTTCATGCCACAATAACACAACAAATGAGAATTCACTTATTAAGTTATTTTTCATCTATTTCTATGCATTTCCAAAGAGCCTCCTTTGTAAAATTTTCACATAGAGAAAATGAATTGATGTAGAAGCATGATATTGTCGATTTAGTAATAAGAACCACCTGCTCTATGCTGGAATTCAACTAGTTCCATCTTCACAGAAGCTTTTGCCTCTAAAAATCCTATACCTGATTAGTGAATATGGTCATTATAATAACCCAACCCTTTAGCCCCTTGACTCTTATGGTCAAGGTTAGGTAATTTTTTAAATCATGTGAAATCACTCATCAAATGAATTAGGTTCTTTTCTGTTTTTTATATGCAGACAATCTTCCAATTTAACCAAGCATTTCAAGTGTACTCAATATTTCCTCTTTCCAACGGAAAAAGATATAATAATGAGCTAGCAGAAGACAAAGTTAGGTTATAAAATGAAAGATTCCTAGAGAAACATCATAAAATGTAAGAGATAAGGTTACGTTTTAAAATGAAAGAAACCCTGAGTTACACTACAAAAACTTGTCACCAATCAGTTACAACACCCTCCAAAACTGAGGTGTAATCATAGAACCCAAGAGCATACAAGCTAAACATGTAAAATTATCATTTGAGAAAATAAAATTTCCATGACACAAAGCCCCAAAAAGAAAAAATCCTCAAAATTATAAAGGAGACTCAATAGTCTACTTGTTCACCCTGTGTGGCTAGATGTCGCTCAAACTCTTCCATTACTTTTCCTAACATAGATTCCACAAGCTGATAGAAAACCATAGGAGTATTAAAGGATATCAGTGAACATCATAGATATGTAGAGGTAATAAAAGTGAACATCTTGTTATTTTCAAAGAAAAAATTGAAGAGCTCACTATAGGCACTTCTTCTGGTTTTTTGTCAGACATAATTGACAGAATGAGCTGATTAAGTGGTTGTGATGAAGGATTCTACTCAACATAATTCCCAAACATTTTCTTAGTGCAAACATAAATAATTGTGCGCATCATTATAGATCATCTTAAGTGAACACAATAACAAAGACAAATTAATAAGGGGTTCTCTTAAATACCATCCCATTTGAATTCAGGGATTGATCCTGATTCAAATTCTCCCTGGAAAGATATCCTTCTGGTAAGTTTAAACTAAGATTATTCATTAGAGTGCTTGAATCTGTAGCTAGTTGATAATTCTTCAATATAGACTGGGTGAATGGATCAGAGTTTCTCCCCGGTTTAATGGGCCTTTTTGCCACACTAGGTGGCTTCAGGTTACCCCCATACTTCCAAAAATAATTTCCACTAGTTTGCTTCCAATCACTATATGATTTCAAAGCTAAAATGCAGTTCAAAACTTTTTTTGATGATCCTCTTTGAAAGAAAGCTCAAGTAAGATAAGCATAGAAAGGATAAGCCGAGGCAATCAGTTCATTGCTTGCAAGATTTAGGGCTTCTTCCAATGGACTGTTTAAGGTAATATCACAGTAAAGGTGTGTGAGGTGACTGATTTGATCAACTTTTCCCCTTAAAATTATGGTGTGAAGAAAGCACTTGCATGTCATGTAGGAGAGGTTGATGCATTAGCAAGCATTGCAAGAGGAATTGACAGGCAGCTGAGTGGGAATTATCTACTTGAATGTCATGGGAGAAATATGGATAGTTTGGATGATGATAGATGGGCCAAGATGGTGGATGTTTTTGTTGATGGCTGTGATATGCGGATGGATACAAATATTATGGTTCCTCTGCTGTGTTTCGACCTGGCCAAGGTTATAATACTGGCTTTGCAATAAATACATGTGCAACACAAATGAGTATGAATGTCATCCTTCCTGGAGGGCCTTATGTGCAAGCACCACTTCCACAACTTGGACTAGTGATAAATAATTTTGATGCTGATAGGTGGTAGCATGCTTCTGGTTTGTAGAAGGGTTTGATTCCTCCTCCACAGCCTTCTTTGCCCACAATTCATATATCAGAGAAGTGATATGAAGTGGGCAAGGTTTCTGATGAGGATCAGTTGAAACAAAGACAAATTAAATCCATTCTTAATAAATTAATGCCCCAAAACTTTGAGAAACATGTTGAACAGGTCAAAGAAGTGAACATTGACTCTGTATCATGTCTTCATGGTATAATATCTCAAATATTTGAAAAAACCTTGATGGAGCCAGCTTTTTGTGAAATGTATGCAAAATTATTTTTCCAGCTTGCTGTAGGAATACCCGAATTTTATGAAGATATTGAGAAGGTTGTTTTCAAGAAAGTTCTTTTGAACAAATGTCAGGAAGGATTTGAAAAAGATGAAAGAGAAGAGGCTGAGGCTGAGAAAGCAGAAGAGCATGGTGAAAAAATCCTTTCAGCAGAAGAAAGATGGGAGAAGAAGGCTGCAGCACAACGACGAATGGTAGGAAATATAAGGTTTATTGGTGAGCTTTATAAAGAAATTATGCTGACCGAAAGAATTATGCATGCATGCATCGAGAAATTAATTGGTGAATTTCAACATCTAGAGGAGGAAAATGTTGAAGCTTTGTGCAAACTGAAGAGCACTATTGGTCATATGATTGACCATTCAAAGACCAAGGAACATATTGATGCTTACTTCGATAGGATGACAAAAATGTCCAATAACCAAGGGCTTCCCTCTAGGTTGAGGTTCATGATGAAGGATCTGATTGATCTGAAGAGGAATGGATGGCGACGAAGGAGGAAAGTTGAGGGCCCCAAGAAAATAGAGGAAGTGCATCGAGATGTCGTGCAAGAACTACATGGACAAGGAGGCCGCTCTCAAGGTACCAATATGGGACATTCAGGTTGGAGGCTTGTGACACCACTTGATCATGGTGTGAGAGGACCTGTGATGCCACCTTACATGGTAGGTGCACAAACGGGTTCACTTCCACATATGGGTGGGATTAAAGGGCCACAACCCCATATGGGATCACGTGACTGTGGATTCACCAGTCAAGATGCTCGGATTGTGGATAAGGCTCAATTTGAAAATCAGTCTATGCCAAGCCCTTCAACACACAGAGCTTTTGATGGCCCACTTGACTCTTGGTCCTAAGGGAGGTCTTGGCAAGGGAATAGGAGGGAGGGCTCAGCCTTTGCCATATGTTAAGAGTGCTCTAGTAGATATTCCACCATTCACATCTCTGAGTAATAGACGAACAGGTGCAAGTCTGATTTCAGGTTGCAGTTCTGACCGGATGCCAGTTGGTATGAGAGATGAAATTTTGACTAGGACTTATGTTGCAGAAAAGCCTTTATTTGCAAAATCATGTGTCTAGGAAAGAAATGTTTTGGATAATTACATAAGAGATTTTAAGAATTCATACACATCAAGTGACAAAGGTGGTAATACTGAAAATGTCAAATTTCAACTGTAAGAACATTCTTCTCAAAGAACTTTGAGTTCATAGCTCATTGAGGTCCAACTTAGGAAAAAGGCTAAAATGGAAATCAAAGAATATTATAGGTGCATTCCTTTACAAAGCTTCCATGTATTTTCATTATGCCTTTTAGAGAAGTCGACAAGTTTCCCTGACTTTTTCTTAATTTTGCATGACATACCATTAAGTGAGAGATTTGAAGGAGACAACTTTTTGTGTAGATGACCTTAAAGCACCATTGTTCCATTAACTATGGTTTCACTTTGGATATTAGATTCTCTTTTCAGGAAATATGTTGAAATTGATCTTCTGGGGAATCTACTTACACATTTATGTAAGTCTGAGCCTTTCTTGCTAAATCAAGGACAACTTACTGAAGGGTAGTGTGAAATTTTGTGCTTGTTCTTATTCAAGTTTGAAGTTATTTAAGGACTGCTACAGTCTATGGTCATTTGTGATTATGAATTATAACTATATATAATTTTGATGTTACTAGGTTGGAGACTGTACTATTTTCATTGGAGGATGCTACTGTTGATGCACCCAAGGCTCTTGAGTTCCTTGTTTATGTAGGGTCAAAATCAGCTAAGCTGATTCCATGTCATTAGAACAATTTTGCATCCTTCTTGGGAAACAAATCCATTATGTAATAGGAGTTTCCCAAGAAGGAATTTATAACATGAAACCAAAAAATTACAAGCAATGTTAGTGATTTTGTCTTTCCAAGGCACTTGATAGAGAAAATTGGCTTTATTTAGGGCTACTCATCCATATAGGGTTTAGTGTGCAATTGGTTAACTAGATAATGAATTGTCTTTCCTCAATATATGTTCAATTCTAATTAATGGCTCAACCTATTCTTCTATCATGCCTACAAGAGACCATGGGTAGGTATGATTACTGGTTCCTCTGCCATTTTTTATTGTAGAGTAGGTGGTCTCAACAGAGTTATAATAGAGTCAAAAATAATTATAAGCTTGACAACTATACAAATAGGAATTTACCTAAACTTGACATATTTAATCTTTGTTGATTGTGTTTTGCTTTTAGGTGATAGGACCAAGGCAGATGCAATTATGTTGAAGGACCCCACCCTTAAAGAACTAAAATTCCTACCTTAAAAACTACCAACAACTGAGGAGCTACAAGAATCAACACCATCTTTGATTTGAACCTAAATAGTCTTATTATCTCCGAGTATTTCCCTAGTCACAATGACCAGTAGATTCTCCTCATGGATTATTTCTCTCATTCTATTTATTAGTAAAATCCACAAAATGTATCCCTACATTTGAATCTCGGGAAAAAAACATATAATTGTTATCATTTAAATTATCCATATCTCTTAGAGCCTCAAAAATCCATTTGCTTTGGATAAACTTTATCTATAACCTCAAAAGCAACCCTAATATAAGTTGAAGGACCATTATGTCCTCTTGGGTCTTGAAAAAGTATGATGGAATGAAATTGGGTGAAAAATAGATCCAAGTTTACCATGTTAGAACCTAGGTTCATTGAGATGACACCCTTGGTTTGAATATATCCACCATACAAACTAGGATCACCCATACTTATCGTTGCCATCTCTCTTTCATCATCAAGATTAACATACTAAGGATCTATAACCCGTGGAGGCCCATGGTAGTCATTGCAATGTAATTTATTAGAATACATGCCATTTCTTAATATGGGATTTACCACATCCAAAAATGGCATCATTCACATCATTTTGAAGAAGTCTACAAATTAGTTCAACATAATTTTTTTCACATTTACGACTTCCCTCACATTTTTTGTTTCTTGAAGCTCGAGAAATTTCATAAAAAAAATAGGCAAAGTCAAACAACAAAAATAGTCCACTCTCTTTTCATTTTCTAATATTATAATGAAGTTTTATTAGAGACACTATTTATTTGTTTTGTTTTGGTTAGAAAAATGTTTTCTCTTGGTTTTATGTGACTTTAAATTTATCATATGTAGCATGTTGAGAAATGGGAAAGAATAATGTGTGACATTTATCTTGCAGAATTGATGTTGAATGAGTTGAATGAAAGGATACATAGTTTAACCAAGCTACAATTCACTTTGGTAAAGGTGGAGGAACATCTTAAAAAACTGCTTAAGAATACACCATATACAAAGTTTGACCATAAGTAATATATGCATTTTTCTTTTGCAGATATTTTCTTTTTTCTACCAAAGATATCACAATAAGAAAAATATTGATATTGTAGAAATTGTTTGAGGACGTCATTGAGGTCGATTTTTCTGATGCCCTATTTGATTGATACTTTCTCATATGTCAGGAAGGCTTTAAATATGAATTAATATGTTCATGAAACAAATCAGATTCAAATTCTATAGATATAAAAGGTAAAAACAAATGTCAATGCCTTTGTTTGGTTGTTACTTGAATCTGTTGTGGGCAGGTTACAGGAAATGTGATTGGAAAAAGGATGGGGAGACTATGCATATCACGTCTTGGATATGTTTCATTCGCTGTTAGAGATCGCTTAGACACCTAAGCCATCGACTTTGGAAATGTTTCTAGTAGGAATTCCTATGGTTTTTAATGTTGTGATTATTTCACCTCATGGTTATTTTGGGCAAGCAAATGTTTTAGGAATGTCAGACACGACATCGGTGGACAGGTAAACAATTTTTTTATAATTGCAATTTCCATTCCATGATATCCTCTCTTTATTGTTTGATTGTATTTGGGACATTTCTTTTGATTTTGTTGTCTTTTAACTATGAAATTGAAAATACTTAGTACCGTGTCCATTTAAACAACAACCAAAGCTTGAAGACGAAATTAGTATTACACTGTATTGATTGGAATCCTTATAGTTATTGTGTTAAAATATTTTCATGACTATCATAAAAAGTTACTTTCATGTTGTTATTTGAGTACATGTTTATATACATTACTAAGTTCATGCGTTAGAAAATGAAATGTTGTTGTGAATAAAACGACAAGGATTAAACATCACACCTCAGATTATTTGTTTTCATAAGTTATCTACAGCTTGAGATTTTTAGCATATAACTTAGTTGACATGATGTTCCTAAGCTTTCCTTGAAAGTTGAATACTAAGTTACTAAGGTGTTCTTTTCTATATATGGTGACATTTTGTTTGCTTTGTTTATACAGATTATCTGACCACATTATAGTGGCAATTATCGCCCCAATGAAGAAAAAATTTTCGAGTTTCTTACTTGTATAGGGAAAAATGGCTTTGACATTGCTGATGTTGAGGTATATGTTGTATAAATTATTTATAGTCTAATTTAGTTTATATTCTAGTGTTAATTGTCTTTCATGTTTTACACTTTGCATTGCATCTTTTTTTGTTTTCAGAGAATGAACTCAGTATTGATGGCAAGAAGCATGAATTGAAAAAAGAGGAGAGCAATAACATTGGAGTGACAAATGCAAAAAGAGAGGAGAACTAGTCCGGTGATACTCTTAGAGCCAAAATCCTGCATAAGACACACATATAAAGACTGATGGTCAAGTTTTTAGAGTTGGTGAATTCACTTGAAATTCCTTGAAAACACAACGATAATGTTTTGAAGTGATGAAACACCATTTCATGTGTAAATTGTAGTCCAACCAATATTAAGTTGGAAAATCATATTGTAATACTTTAACATTTCATATAATATAATTTATGTGGTTGAAATTATTTATAGTTGCACTTAATATTGTTTAGTATTGTAATTAAAATATGTGACTTTGTGTTTTCATATTAGATGAACATGCACATGGTATGACATTTTTTAAATCATACAAATTATGTTGATTAATAATGAACACAAAATCAATTTAAAACTACTAAATTAGAAGTTTATATTGATTAATGATGAACACAAATAAAATGAATATACGACTAAATTAGTCATTTATAATGATTATTAATGAAAGTGAATGAAATGAATATAAACTACTAAATTAGTCGTTTATATAATGAATACATAACTACTTCAAATGATAAATTTGTGATTATAAATGACGACTAACTTTTGCATATATATGACTATTAGTAGCTAATTTATAGTATCTTATAACACGACTAAAATTTAGTTATATTTCTTCTGTCATTAATTGGTTTCAAATGATGACTAAAATTTGCATATGTATGACTATTAGTAGCTAATTTACAGTATCTTATAACATGACCAACATTTTGGTCGTATTTCTTTAGTCATTAATTGGTTTTTTCAGGTGATCATATAGTAATATATTTTGTTGTATATTTGGTCATTAATTATGACAATTAATGACCAAATCAAAGATTAAATCAATAACTAAATCAATGACCAAATCAATGGCTATATTAATGATCAAATCAATGACTAAATCAGTGACTAAATTAATGACCAAATAGACAACTAGACAAAAAAATTGAGATAACCAATTAATGACTAAGCTAAAAACGACCAAAAGTTGGTCGCGTTATAAGATACTGTAAATTAGCTACTATTGGTCACCGATCGAAAAATAGTCGTTTATATGCAAATTTTAGTCATTTTTTTAGTAACTAATTAGCCATTTTGTACTAGTGTATGGTGGTAACAATAACATCAAACTTTGAGGGTAAACTTCTCAAAAGTTTCTCCACAATTCTTCTCTCTTCTAGAGTTTCTCCATGGGATCTTATCTGATTTACAATCCCAATCACATGTGTAAAAAATGTGTCTACATTATCTGAATCTTTCATGCAAAGAGTTTCAAAATCTCTTCGAAGCAATTGAAGTTTTGCTGTCTTAACTTTCTCCATACCTTGATAGGCTACTTTCAGAGTTTCCCATGCCTCCTTGGATTTATGGGCTGCTGCTATCCTTGGAAACACACTCTCATTTACTGCTTGATACAAACAAAAGAGAGCTTTAGCATATTTCTTCCTATTGCTCTTCAATATGTCTTTCTCTGCTTGAGTTAAGGCATTAAAAGCCTGTTCATCAGCTGGTTCAACAAAACCATCTTCTACTAATTCCCATAAGTCTTGTGAGACAAATAGGGCTCTCATTGTAATGGCCCAATAATCATAATTCTTTCCATTAAATTATGGAAGCTGAACATTTCCAATGTTCATACCAGTGCTTGGTCCAGCCATTGCTCTTAAACTGAACACGGAACTTAAACAAACTGTCTTTCTTTCTTTGAAAGAACAAACTCTTTTAAAACACTAAACAACTCTGTTATCTTTGAGAAATACCTGATCTTTTGACTTCTGTTGGGCTTTCACACTGCTGGAAAAAATGCTGCAACAGGTCTTCTTCTTCTTCAGCTTCTTTGAAACCTTCAAAGAGCCTAAACTAGCTCTGATACCATGTTGGAATATTGATAATTCCAAATGGAGAGAGTAAGCTCCTCTCCTCTAAACACAGAGAAATTAAATTTTCTTTTGACAGTGGACAGAGTTCAATCTGTAAAACAAACTTTCTATTTCCTCTTAAAAGGACTGTTACAAATCTTCCTCTTAACACAGAGGGATCACATAGAGAAAATGACTGCTACAGACGTAGTGCTCCAAAACAACTCTCTGTTCTTTCAAAACAATACACTATGTCTCATAAAACCAACACTGTTGTGTTCTTCTTCTCTTCCGCGCTGCTGTGCGAAAACAATGCAATACAATACCACTCTACACAGGCTCACGGGCCTGTTTCTTTTATATATGCCGTGCATATATTACATGAAGACTATATAAAAACTTAAAACAACGAAAATAAACCAAATACAAGGAAAAACCTTTGCTGAACTTTAAAAATCAAATGCACGACGTAGAAGTGGGGACCACATCGCAGTTGGCAGATCGGCGATCAGCCTTGACAAACAAACTTGCGATTGAGCGCTTATGCGATGTTGCGATTGCGATTGGATCGCATCGCAAACATCCAACGTAACATGCGATTGCAACACGGACGCGATGGCCCGATATTAGATTTGCCATATAAATGGCATCGGGTCCGTGCTTTAAACAAACGCGCGACCAAACAACAAACGTCCGATCTTCCGATTGCGATCAGGACACGGATGTGATTGGCACTTATTAACTCCGACATATAACTGGATCGGGTCCGGCCTTACTCAAATATCTCAAGCATGATCTTACTCTGTTGGATTTTATTGTTGATTCTTATTACAGGAGTATTTTGTATGCTTGTCATCTCTGAATGTTTTTGTATCATGTCACCAATGCATGGACCATTTTCTAGGATGTCAGTGGCCATTCAACTGCATAAGTATTTTTGTTGTCATTTAACAGCACTGCTTCTATCTTGTGCAGGTTAAAACAAAAGAGGAGCTTGTAGAGGCTATTAAAAATTCCCTAGGCCCCAAAAAGGATTCCTTATGCTTCATTGAAGTTGTTCTACACAAGAATGACATCAGCAAAGAGTTGCTTGAGTGGGGATCCAGAGTCTCCGCAGCAAACAACAGGCCGCCAAATCCTCGGTAGTGATGATTTGAAAATACAAGAAATTAGAAACACTTTCTCAATTCACGTTTGAGATGTCATTTTTTTTTCTAGTCATCTTGTGGGATAATCATCGTACCTAGTATATATTTAGTTGGTGCCCCTCTTTTGGTTATATAAAACTGATGTTTACAGTGGTATTGTATCAACCTTGTTATTAAGGAATGATAATGTTTATTTTCATTGTGTTATCTAATAGATGTGATCAAATATATGTCAAAATGGTTTTGCATCAAACTTGACAAGGAATGCAGATATTCAACATTGGTTGGCCCATAGAATGGATCTTAAAAAAAATCGACAGGTTATCTATTAACAATATGAAAACCAGTTACATAATGATTATATCCATTATATGGCCCATATAATGGATCTAATCAAACAACTGTTACTCTGTTACAGTGGTTTTTTATCAAACTTGATATTAATGAATGAGGATGTTCAATGTTGGTTCAAGTATATAACTGAGCAATTGAATCACTGTTACGATGTTATAGTGGTTTTGTATTGAAACTTCGTATTTGGAATGAGGTTGTTCAATGTTGGTTCAGCTATGTTCTGGTGGTATGCCAGTGGGAGACCACAATGATAGCCCGAATTTCACCTCAACGCATTGTTTGGAGACTACCAAAGGGTTCCATACATGAAAACATGATGTTTAATGAGATAGGTTATAAAATTTCTTTATACAAAATGGGTTAAATGGGATGAATGTATTTTTTCAACCTAATATGAAATAATAATAATGTAGAATTATTTTTGGAAGGATAACATGGCTATCAAAATTTTGATATTTAATATAAAATAGAGATGTGGAGATATATATTTATTATAAAATAGAGATGCTGAGATATATATAAGTTGTGATATTTTATGATATTTTATATAAAATTGAGATGTGGAGATATATATTTTATATAAACTAGATTTGTGATATTTTATGATATTTTATATAAAATAGAGATGTGGAGATATATATTTTATATAATATAGAGATGTTGAGATATATATAAGTTGTGATATTTTATGTAAAAGAGAGATGTGGAGATATAAGTTTTGAAGGAAGAAATAATATGATGGGAAAGTAGACAAATTTGATAAATTAGGGATTAGAAGAGCACTTGAAATACATACTAGGGCTTTAACAAACTTGGGGTTTGATTTCATCACCATGGCGAAACCAAGAAGGAAAGGAGGGTAAGGGGAGTGAGCCATTTATGCAAAATGAAAGTAAGGAACTTGAATGCGTGCCAAAGTGACAAGTACATGAGAAGAGAACAACCTCAAGGGATAATCAGAAAGTTGACATATGCACAAACCAACAATGCCATATCAGGATAGAGCACCCATAGGTGTTTACAAACATTCCTTAGGTCAAACACATTCTAAAATGATTGTAGAAAATATCTAATATATGCAGGACCACACATTAATAAGAAAGTCTTAAGAATATAACCAAAAAAGAAGGCTCTAGTATGGTGGATTAAGAAATTCTAAAAATCAAAGGGTCATGTCAATTTGAATTAGGCTCAAAGGGATTTCTCACGGAAATTTTTAACAACTTGGAGGACAAAGAAAGGATCTTCCAGAATGGACCATATTTATTCAAATCAACTAGTTTATATCTTGGATTTTGGAGAAAATTATTTGACCCCAACAAATTAGATTGCATATTAGTTCATGTTTGGATCTAGTTGCACTCCCTTCCACAGGAGTTTTGGGAAGAGGAAATATAGGAGGGTGTTGGCAATACCTTATGAACATACATTGCATCCTTGGATGCTACAAAACATTGAAGGTATACCTAGGATGCTAGAATTTGTGCATACATGGATATATCTATATCCCTTCTAGTGCTAATAATCCTCACCTATGAAGAAAATAAGTGGATGTAAACAATAGATTATGAGCACATCCCATTTAGATGTTGGAAATTCCACGAATGTGGCCACTTATTCAAAGATTGTCCTCTCAGCCACATCCAAAAACAAACCAAAGGCCAAATGCACAAAGATGTAAAGGGGTTTGAAAAAGTGACAATCAGGAGAATAGCTAACATACGACCCAACTCCAACACTAAAGTAGTTGGACCAAGATCACAAAATGAATATCCATCTCCACATGTGAAAGAAGAGGAAAATCAAAGCAACATCCCAAGAAATACTGAAAAACAACTATAAGCCAGCCCATAAGAACAAAATGAAAAACTAAAGATCATAAGGAAAAGGAAAATTGAAACAACAACATAAGGAGATTGAAAGATAACACAAGGAGTATATAATTGCTCATATTCAGAGGAAGGGGAAGAGACAAAACTATAAGATCTGGCCTTATAGGGACTTAGCAACAAACAAGAAATCCTAAGATCTCAAGTCCATCTCAGAGTAGTGGATTCAATAAATAACAAAGGTCTACATAAAAAAAAAAAAAAAATGACAAATAAAAAAGGTGAAAGGTATGCACAATCCTCATGAACCACTAGGTATCAAAGTTGATACTCCAAAGGAAAACCAAGTAGAAAAGAAAGAGGAAAAGAAGTAAGGGTGTAACAAATGTTTTAGGAACTAGGAGAGCTACTTATAAACTTAGGAAGAGTATCCCTAATGACATAGAAATTCCAACCCTCCCCATCCAATCCTTAAAGAAATAATATCATGGAATATGAGGAGCCTTAATGGAAAATAATAGTAGAATCTCCTAGAATAAAAAATCAAATTGAGTCAACTAACTATCATCATGATTCAATAAACCGAATTATAGAAACCCGACCTTTATAACACCTATTTTTGTATATGTGTTCATAACTATAAATGCCAATGTGGCAACCATGACTGGCTGAGATAAATCGTGTAAAAAATTCAAGTATTAACTATTTTCTTGAAAATTATAAAAATATGAAATGTTGGCCTAAAGAGAGGGAAAGATGGAGCGAAGTTAGAGGGAGAACGTAGAGGTGGGAGAGTGGTATCTAGTGGCTTAACAAACTAAGCCATCAATTTCCACATAGCGAAGACATGATTGGATAGAGGAAAGTGCATACATTTTTTCCCACAATGTGAAGGAAGCCAAAGTCAGCAGTCTCACATGAAATAAAAGGCCTCGAGGAAAAATAAGAGGCAAGGAGGAAAATGAGCAAGGAGAGATCAAAATAGAGAAAGAAGCACAAAATGATGGAAATGGAGCAAAAGAGCATTTCCGGAAGTGAAACTGAGTCTTGTCATTTGGAATTAGGGTGTCTTCCTTTGTATTGTTGTGTTGAGGCCACTTGAATGTGTGTGTCAAAGCCGGACTGTACAGTACGAGGCTCAAAGGAGGACTACACCACGAGTGCTTGCTGAGTAAGCTGATAAACCTCTAATTTCTTGTTGATAAGTTTGAAAAACCACTTAGTGTTAGTTAAATGGGTTGATAAACCACTTGGGTGCTTATTCTAACACTGATAAAAAAACTAGGAAAGGTGAACTGAGCCACTGTGGTGCTTTTTGTGAGGCTGATAAAACACTTGGACAATAGGATATCAATTCTGGTAGTGCTTTCCTTGAAAATACAATTAATAAACCACCTAGATAGTGGATTTAGACTCTTGTCACTGAGAAATGCCCCAACTTAGCCTTGGGTGACTTCCTTAATCAAAAATCCCCTTAGACTTCGGATTCGACTCAAAGGTGGTTAGATGCAAGAGATATTACAGTGTAGCTACCCTATGGTTGACTCTAGAGAGTTGAAGCCCCTCCTTCAGTTGCCAACCATTTCAAGTTATTCATATAAACATGATGAGTTATGCATGAATGAAATATGGGTGATAAAATTTTCTAATAAATTATTGGAAAATTTATGGTTCAACATTACTCATGGAAGGTTGTTGAATTCATTGTATGTTCATAGTGAATGAATTGTCTCATATGTCTTTATGGATATGTGGAGCCTTTGGCATTATGTGATGGTTATTATTTTCATGAATTGCAAGGTTGTTATATGATTATATGATTGTATGAGGTCTCTCTGTAAACTTGTTATTACAGGTGTTTTCCAATCATCTGATGTGTTTATGAATTGAATTGATCATTTCCATGTTTAATATTATCTCACATGATGAGAACATAACCTATGTGCTAGACGTTAAATGATAATTCATCTTGTTCTGATAGTCACTTGGTTTAGGAGTGATGAAATGATTTTATATTTTATGCATTATTGTGTATTGTTGAGAGATCTTGATATTCTCTAATCAAAGCTCGGTCTCAATCTCTCTTTTGAAATATGGCCTTTGGATCCACTTCTTTCTTTTGCTTAAAATACATTGTAAGTTGGTAATGTTGGTATCCTATAGTTCCTATTGAAATGGGATACTGCATCTGAAGGTTGTTCCTCAGGATTAGGCCACTGTTCTAGAGATCTAGTGTTTTAGGCATAAGTCATAGTCTTCAAGAAATTATGGTAAATGTCCTTAATTTTTCCTTCTTTGCAAGCCTGAGTAGAAATCCATAACTCATTTGGGGCCAAATAGAAAAACCCCATCACACCATGGCTATTCGAAAATGGGAAGGAAAGGTTGAAACCAATGTCACACCTGACAAAGCCCATGCCAATGACAACAAGAGAACCAAATACACAAATGCAAGTACCATGAATTCACAAACCATCTAGGAAACCACACATGCAACCTATTAGCTGCAAAATCCTTGTGTTGAAGCTGCTTGATCCAACCTTCCTTGCTTGTCCTTTGCTTGTCCTTTTCCTTCATTTTCTTTCCTTATCTTTAATTTTCTTGCTTGCTTTCTCCCTTTGTGCTCTTCTCTCTCTGAAACTAATTCCAAAGCCAAACTGACAAAAGGCTATGACCTTACCATGCAGGGATTCAATATTTGAAATATTGCTTCTGTGATCCATAGTTTGTACAAATATATATTTCGGTGATAATCACATAGCGAAGAATTTGGTCGACGTTTTTCGAACCAACTAGTGTGTTTCATCTTCAAGATCGATGAGAAATCATATCATGGCATTCCACTATAAATAGATGAGGAGAAGGGTAAATTAGCTGTTGGAAGGAAACAACTAGTTTGACCCAAAAGAAGACCCACTTAATATTATTTTGGGTCAAACTAGTTGTTTCCTTCCAATGACTAATTTACCCTTCTCCTCATCTATTTATAGTGGAATGTCATGATCTAATTTCACATCTGTCCTAAAGATGAACCACACTAGTTGGTTCAAAACGCGTCAACCAAATTCTTTGCTATGTGATTATCGCCAAAAGATATATTTGTACAAAAGACTATGAACTGATCCTCAAAAACCTTTTTATCATTAAGGCCTTCAATTTATTCATTTTCCTTAAATTTCCCTCTCATGCAAGCTTGCGACCCTTCATCTCCCTTTTCTCCTATTTTCCTTTCTTTTCATAAAAAAATGACAATTAATGTCTATATGTCTTTACCAATTTACTTAGCCATAAATAAAACAAATTGACACCCACTAGGGTGTTTTTCTCAACATTAATCTTGGAATACATGTCCCATGACCTTTTTCTTATAAATTTTACATGAAAAATCAACCAGGGGTTGTTACAGATAACTCTTAGAAAAAACTGGAAAGAAAAGAAAAAAAAAATGCAATATTTTTTTTTTGGAGAGAAATGAATTTGGCTTTATGTAAAGTGATTTTGGAATCCATTTCAGTCTTTCGGGCCTCTCTTTCTTGGATTACATTGGGAATTTTACAAAATATTGCAAAAACTTAAACGAATTTTTCTCTAGGTGGGAAGGGAAGACAAAAATACTTTTGCCTACATAGATTTAAAGTCTATTTCCTTCCTTAAGGATCACTTTGGGTAGGGCTTAAAAAAACTATTTTGGTTCTAAAAATCCCTTGTTGTCAAAGGGGCATGGAATATCATTCAAGGAGGGGGTCTATGGACATATATCACACAAAAAAAAAATATTAGTCCACTATCCACATTGGAGTGGATCGGATCCACCCATAAATTTACAAAAAAATGATAAATTATATGGAAACAAATAATAAAAAACTTCCCTATAATCGATGAATACCTATGTTGGAAGGTTGGAAATGAAACTCATGTCAAAATAGGAAGTGACCCTTGGATTGGTAGTCAACATTGGTTTAAACTATTGGATCGCATTATAAACTTCCTTAATGAAGAGGGATGACACACATTGAATTAGGCAGAGATAGGCCTAACCCTCTTTGGGAATCAAGAATGGGCCTCTGTAAAGAATCTACACATTTAAAGAAAATATGTGGAATCATAGACAACCTACATTTAAGGACTAAAATTATCAAATGTCTCTACTTCAGATTTTGAAGACAATTTAATATGGACTACAAATCCCAGGGGGTTTATATTCCAATGTCTAGATACTTGACATTAACAGGTAAATATTCCCCCCTGTATCTCCCTTGGTGGATGAAAAACATTGGATACTAAACTCCTCTCGAAAATCTATTATGTTTATCTGGATTTTTCTAAAATACAAGGCACTTATCGGGGACAAATTGCACAAATGGGCCTTTCAGGGTCCTAATATTTGTCCATATTGTAAAGTTGAATATGAATGAGTCTTGCATTTATTCATTCATTGTTACTTCTCCAAATAAATATGGAAAAAAAAAAAAAAAACACTTTTCCTGGGAAGCCAACACTATGGAAGAAAAAATTAAAAACTAGTTTCAAATCACAAAAATTCCAAAGGACAAGGCCCTCCCTCTTATGGTAGCCTGGAACATTTGGATTGAAAGAAATAACATAATATTTGAAGACAAAATCATAATTCCAATCAAAGCAACTATAAAGAATTCATTTAGAGCATGAAACAACAAACAAATGATGAGTGAAAAGGACCACTCCCTCATTCAGGAAGTATGGTGCATCTCAAGGTTCTCCCTCTTAGAGGAGATGATGGAATTTTAAATATGAATTCCAACATATCTTTTAGGATATTATCTAACATTGGTCCAACCACAAACAATTTTGTAGAATTATTTGTTTTAAAACTAATTTTATAGTCGGAAAAGGAAGAAGAACTTCAAAATTTACATATTTATGGGGACTCAATGACTATAATGAATTGGATGATGGGAATAACTCAATTACAAAATTACTCTCTTCTTCCTTTGTTCCAAAAAAAATGTAATTTTAAGACAATTTTTTTATGAGATCTCTCTTGACCATGTCTAGAGGCACATGAACATGAAAGTTAACTCCCTCTCAAAGATTGGATTG
This sequence comes from Pinus albicaulis, assembly GCA_034641835.2. Taxonomy (NCBI): domain Eukaryota; kingdom Viridiplantae; phylum Streptophyta; class Pinopsida; order Pinales; family Pinaceae; genus Pinus; species Pinus albicaulis. The sequence goes on from CM076584.1 coordinate 1,429,993,353, forward strand.
CACTTGGACTAATGCACATGCAAGATCACAAAAGAAGAGGCAATACAAATACAAGAATACATTCACGACCCACTTTTTTTTATCTTTTTTTTTTTAATGCAAAATCAATGAATTTTAGGGAAATATGGTTATACGAAAGTGTCAATTTCATTTTTAGATAATTCCTAAATTTTGGAAGATTGTATAATTATGTATCTAAATGTATATGCAAGTATCTAGTTCATGGAAGGGTGTGGACTTCCTTTTTTTTATGAGTTTCTAATGGGCCTTCCTCTCTGAGGTTACATAGCCATTAGAATGTTTAATCCATATGTTCATGTAATCTTGTTTAATTCTCATAAACAAAATTACATATTATTATTATAGAAATATTCTTATTTTAAGACGGATCATGCTCTATTAAGGTACTCCTTGATGTGAATATGTTCTCAAATATCATGATTACCAATATGAAGTATTATTATTATTTAATTAATTTTATTGTGTTGTGTATATTATGATTTTTTATTACAATACACAAATTGAACTCATTTATTATTTCTATTATTTTCAATTTAGTCTAATTCTTTGTTTTATTATTATTATTATTTTGATCTAACATTTTCCCCATAATGTGTGTAGTAGAGCACCTCTCAACGCTACCAACCAAACATAGTGAGAGTGGGGTTGTTGATGTTTTATAATGCTTTTAATTAAAACTATCCGAATATGTAAACTTATTTTTATTTTTTATTATAGGCTACATTTTTTTTGGATTGAAGAATGATCTACCCATAATATAATGCTATCACTAATATTTTTATTGGATTCCCCTTGGGATAGTTTAATTCTCCAACAGTGGTTGGACTCATGTTAACTCAGGTTGAGCACAAAAGGAATCACATATCTCCCTCATAGTGAACTCATGCGCCTCTGAAAGCAATGCCAACATAGATCCATCTTAACTCCAAATATATCAAGTGTCTAGAGGGATCATATCTCTCAAGATGCAAATCTCTTTTTTATTGCAAAGCTTGAGGAAACATTTGCACCCAGAGACATTGATTCATGTAGGAGCTTGATATATCCATATTGAAGACAGATATAAAAATATTCTTATTTTAAATTAAATTAATAAAACCTTTATAATACATGTAATTGCATATATGTGCCCTTGAATTTTTTTATTTTACATTTTTTATAATTTTTTTGAATTTTATTTTTTAATATGATATGCATACCATTGATTTTATATATAGAGTTAAAAAAAAGGTTTATCATAAGTATTAAGTTTTTATATATTTATTAATTAAATTTAAATATAAAGTTATAAATATCATGGTTACAAATATGAATCATTACTTTAATTTATATATGGAAATCTCTCTCTCTCTCTCTCTCTTTCTATATATATATATATATCTATGTGTGTGTGCGCGCACCTACTCATGCCCCTCCCACAAACATGCATAAATGAGGAGGATTTAAACCTTGAACCTCCTAGTACATAACACTTCATTTTCACGACCATCACCAATTGAGCAGCCTATAAGGGGCATATATGTATATAAAATATTCTTATTCCTAATATTTAAATTTGTAAGTTTTACATGTTTATTAATTATATGTTCTAAAATCTTATGATTACAGATATGGATCATTATTATATAAATTTGATTTCTATATTATGATTTTCTCTCAGAAAAATTGTATAACTTTTTTCATAATAAATAAACTAGCAATTGCACCACATGTTGCAAAGGAACCGTTGGAAGACAGTAGCATAGGAAAGACATCCTACCATGCTTCCAACAATGCAAAACACAGTCATTTTTTCAAGCTTGGAACAAACCCATTACTTATAAATGACTTGAATAATTATGAGCAATGAAAAACACAACCATTTTTTTATTAGTATAAAACATATCAGTATAAGTCAATTTTTTTATTGAAACTTGGCTCTGTTTCTACACCGCCAAACTTACTCATGCTCAAAACCTACAAAACAACTAAGATTTGAGAACAAACACTGAGCTTATCATAGGCTATGGAATTTCAATCTTGCTAGAGATTTGGGTGAAAGTTACAACCTTTATTTGCATCTGCAGAAGTTAGCTATACTCAATTATTTCATCCAGCGTGGATGCTTTGTCCATCTGCATATATAACAACAAATTTAGCTATATTTCCATGTAGGACAATGATGTAAAGAACAATCATTTACAAAATCAAAAGAACTTAAAATAACACAGTTCCTTGGATTCTTATCAATCACCAACGTTCCATGAATGAAATGACAGTTAATGCATAAAAGCATTTCATACTTTGAAGTACACAACAGACAAATAGTAACAAATCTTGATGGGTTGAAGGATTGTCTTGATCTTTGGCCATGAGTGACACTCTTCCCTGGTTTGCAGACATAGCAATAGACATGATTCTCTTGAGCAGTATCTGGGCTCACATTTAAACAGTCACCATGAAACAATTTATGACACATGTTACACTGAACCCAAAAATAATCATTCTCTTCGTACAAGACCCCACATATAACACACTTTGTATTGTAGTAATTGGAAACTTCCTGACTGACCCTACTCAAGCTTGATATTTTTTCATACAATAGGCCTCTACAAAACATATATAGATTCTGCTTAATTCTGCTTATATCACAAGTTTGTATTAAAATAATCTATCCAATGTGTGAGAAATTCATGCATAGTTTCTGCTTATACCTTTGCATGCGGTTAAGACCAAATCTAACTACATCTAGGGACATAGAGCTCATCAACCAAGCATCAGAATGATCTGCTATGAATTCAATCCATTCTTTGGTTAATCTCTTTAGGGGCTGCTTGTTGTTCAAAGTAAAAGGATAAGGGGTTGCTTCATTGGATGCAGGCTGCGGTGGGGACTTAACTTCCCATGTGCCCTTTGGATCACCATAGAGACAAAAGTATTATCAATTGTTAACTCCTTTTCAAAAAAATGAAACCAATTAATTAGGAATAACAGATTAGGGATTATATTCTAACATCATTATAAAAGAAAATATAGAAAACTTTGATCTCATGAACTACCCTAACTCACCATTTTCCCAGCATTTATTGCATACTTTTCTCACGTCTGCAGAATATGAAAAAGCAATCAATAAGTTTGAAGTTTCTATTAATTTATTAGGGATGCTTTAATAAGTTGGAAGTTTATTAGTTTCAGGTGATCTCGATATCTATTATATGGTAGATTCTAGAATATTTAAAAAAATATGTTAAATAGGAATAAAATCAAATAACTGATTTTATAATTTTAATATGTAATAAGTAATCATTATGAGGATAGTCTATTTATTGATATATTTGGTTGTATGTTGATCGAAATATTCATGAAGCCTGCAATCCACATTAAAAAAATCCTATATGCAATGTGTAGAATGTGTTCTTGTATAAAGATTTAATTGTAATGTTTAGGGGGTGAGGTGCTAAAGAAGACAAGTAGCATCTATCATTGACAACCTCCTATTGATTAAACCATTTACATACATACATGCCTCATTTAATTACATTTAACCTTCATTACCACTGTAATTTGGACCCTGCTTAATTATCATTCAAAGAAAACACTCTACATGTAAACTCCTTCAATGCACTTTCATTCACTTGGCAAAACATATTCTCCCATCCATGGGGTTTGATGGCTCTGTTGCCAAGGCCTGGAGCTCGATCTTGGGACACAACATTCCTAGACTCTTTCCAATCCACAATGTATGCATACACCCTCCTCCGAAACTTAGCCTTGAATTCACTCCAAGCCTCATACTTGTAGTGATTGATCACTACCCTCTCAGCCTTCACATACATTGTTTTGTATCCCTTCTTCAACTGAAAGCAGTGTATTATGTTGAGAAACAAAGGATAGGCAACTTCCAGAAGAAGTATGGATTTGTAGCACTTCAGTTTCCTTTCCTTGCAATTGTACCCTTGAGTAACTCCTCTTCGCGGGTGCTAGCAAAGGCCTGAGGGTCCAAAGTTTCTGCATCTCAAAGAATTTTTCTTTGTAATTGCAGCTCCCAGTTTACTAAGATTTATGACTAATTGCCTCAGAGCTGCTTTTGATGCAATATTGTTTAATGGGTAGCCAATATTTGCATTGGCCTTGAGTTTCTTCAGCCACGAAGGATAAAATACAAACTCATCCACGTAAATGAACATCATCCATTGGCACTTGTCTTTGGCCATGAGAGCACAGTGTGAGAATCTAGAGTCCTGTGTCTTGGTCCATGGCCATGGATACCTTCTTACCTTGTAATTTTCTGATAATAACCCTTCAAAATTTTCTTCCAGATTGTCTTCACTGTTGTTATCACACAGAAAGAAGTATTCCACACCCAGATGAGAATGGTAGATAACCCATTCTCTTATGTATTTTGCAACGTTGAACACCATGGTGAAGGCACCGAGCAGTTTCATTTTCTGTGCAATATCTTCACTACTAATTTTTATTGAATGATGAGATGGTGGGATTTTATAATAAGCGACCAATTTAATTGATTTCCCATGGATTCGAAGAGTAATTTTAGAGGCAACGAGGTCATAACGAACTGATTCATTGGGATGCTCGCATCCAAAGACTTCTTGTGCAGATATTGTGACCATAGTTTCAATGGTATTGTTGAATAGACAACGTAGATATTTGGGTTCAATGTTGAGTCCTTGTCTATTGTTAATCCCTTTGGAAAATACAACAATATGCCTCTTTGTGGCTAAGCTCTCATATACCATATAATCCCATTTGATTGGGCTGGAATGATCAAAGTAACCTAATTTTCCTGTGACGATCTCTGGTAAATCTTAGCTATAATTAGTTGTGCCCACTAGGGAAACTGATGTTGCAGACCAGTGGGTAACAGGTTGAGGAGCTTGGCATCTGATTGCAGCTCGTGCTTGGGTAGAATATCCAAATTGTAAGTATTGGATGGCATTCACTGGTGTATGGATTTCTCAAGAGAATGAACAGCTAAGGGATAATTTTTGGGAAATCAGATTAGCTTCTGTACGACCCTAGGGCCTTGATGACTACTGCTCTCAGTATGTACTGGTAGTAGCCAGCAGCTAATGCAACTCCAACAAAAGGACCCACCCAAAAAATTCATTGCACAAACAACAATCATACTCATGAGGGTTGTGTATCAGCTTTAGAAAATACTAGTTCTGCTCAATTATAATCCTAATGTTTGTATTGAATCAGTGCATCTTGTTTCAATCAAAAGGAGGGATTTACAATTTGGATTACATGATTCAATATTATGTTTTGAACTACACCTTTAAAGTACAAAGTAATTCATAATTAATAGATATACAGTCTAATCCATTGGATCCAACATATTAACTGTACAAAAAGAATGATAAGATACAGGGCCATAAAAATTCCTTAAACCCCCATATGATGTTTTTGGTCATTATCCTTTATGCTACACTTTGTAGTGTTCAAGCTTTATATAAATCCCCAAGGTACCAAATATTTTGGCAAGAAACTATTATAACACCCACAACAAAGACAAAAAGTGAAATTACATGGTCATTCCAGGATTATTTGTGGCCATAAATCACTACAACTCCAAAACTCCTTACAGGGTTGATGCTAGTCCCAATGATGGGAATGGTGGCTATGTGCACCATGAAAACAACAAACCCAATAGGAAATGGAGCCAATACCTACACAACCAAAGCAGGTCTAGTAAAATTCTCGTCCTTATGCATATAAAAATCAAAACAAACATGTATATGTACGTATAAAAATACAGGAACATGGGAGTTCCTCTAGTAAAATTCCCGCCCCTATGAAAACACACAAAAAAAGAAACATGTTCATGGATATATAAACATACAGGAATATGGGAGTCCCTAGCACTGCATTTGGGGTCATTTGCAGAGAAAACAATGTAAATCAACACAAAAGTGCCAATGATTTAAACAACCAAACCCACACCCTTGGTGTATCCAGGGTGCACAAAGTTGGTTACACCTCCATATCTATCATAGAAACACTTTTGAAAATATTTCACCAATCCGGCCCCAAAAATAGCTCCTAAACACTGGGCTATGATATACAGAATAACCCTTGGAAAGGAAACCTTCCTATCTAAAAACATGCCAAAAGTGACAGCACAATTTATATGCCCACCTGCAACACCAAACACAGGGAATAAACAAAAGAAGAAATTCACAAGTATAGTGCCAGAGTGCTGGTCAAATCCATATCTATTAGTACTAACATTATATACATGATCAGTCACTGACCTGAAATACCATTAGTGCAATAAACCAAAACGAAAGTCATGTCCCCAAAGGACAAGGAAATACCCAACATTCCCACAGTCCGTTGAGGTCCTAGAGTGCCCAATCACAATAGAAATGGTGATATAGAGAAACAATAATGTGGCTATGAATTCTTCTATCAAATCCTTGTAGAATGACTAGAGAGTGAACTCATTAATATCAAATAGAGCTATAGGAGGTGGGTCTGTGTAGTCCTTAAGGGAAAAGCCCTGCTGCTCTCCTTCTTCCTTTACCATGACTACAGGTACTGAGCTCCTGCTGCTACTGATGAACTTAAAAATTCTTTTGGTCTTGTAAAAGAGATGGTCAAAATTGCAGGGGAGGGGAGAAACATAGAACTCAGCTATTGTAGAGGCAGTGAATGAATGGATGTGAATGAATGGATGACCTTGATGAGATTGAAGTTTGACGGTCCCCTCAGTTATATTTATGGGGTGGAGCAGAGCATAATTTTGTGGATGGAAAGATTTTAGTGTTGCTGCCCCAAACCACCTCTTTCAGATTGGGCCAACCCAAAAGGCTTGTTTCTTTCAGATAGGGCCAATCCAAACTCTCATGGACACACAACCACACTTATGCAGAGGATTTTAGACATCCATTTAAAAGTGAAAACCGTATCACCAGGTACAATGTGTTTTTTTAGGTTGGTACAATATACACCACATATGCTTTTGTCAAAGTTTACCAAAATTGACTGTCTTCGATATAACAAATGCTCATGGAAGGAGCATGCTACGATGCACTGTCATCAATTCAAGTAAATGCCAAGCATAATGATATATATATACATATGCAAATGTGTGAGTTGAATGTCTTCTGGCTAAAAGAGTTTTTCCCGCCTGAGATCATGGTCTCAATGGCTTGAAATTTCTCTTTTAAGTGAGAGAACATTTACATATATTAATGAGGGCTTGAAAACAAGAGGCTAGAAATACAATGCTCCAACACTGATATGAAGAGGAAGAGAATGAGGCTTAGTTACATAACCATGGAAATTCTCATTGGGAAGACTGAGGCTCCATAATTGTATACACATAGAATTCAAGTAATTACAAAAGGCTAAATCATAGAACGTAGTAGTCTTGTGGACAATTTCATGCATAAAGAAGTAAATAGATTATCATCAGCAATTATATTCTTGTTTCAGAACACATAGAGCATGAATCACACTAGGGAAAATGAAAATGGTAAAAGTGATGGTGGGGATTAACGTTTTCATAAATGAGGAAATTATACTCGATAGTTAACAATATTTGTTGTATATGGAAGAGGCGGAACCTTACCAGGTCTTTTTGAGCTTAAACGACTTTTCCAAATAGAGTTGAGCAATGTTGGAACTATTTCCATTTTCCAGCACCCACCGAGATGCTCACAGGTGTTCCAGTTCTTCCAAATGGATTCCTATGACTACAAATCCCGATGAAACACTCTATGAACTAATGGTATGTGACTCGGCGCAATCCACGATTGCACATCCAGTATTAACTCATTACACCTGCACTTAATCACATCAACTAGTGATACGAATTAGAAACATAATGAAAATGCATCAGGTAGCAACGAATGCAAGTGGGACGGGTGAGTGCGGTTGAGTAAGGGTTGGTTACGCCCATAACGAAACTTTATCGATAAGGTTCGTTGGATTCATGTCATACTAAGAAATGGATCTATTGCCACCTCACAATTCAAATCAACGAGCGAGCAGAATCTAATCATATAACAAAAAAATAAACGACACAGACAAAGGACCCGAGGGAAACAGGGGAGTTTTTTTCAAAGAAGAATGCCTTATGGCGTAATTACAATATAACAAATTGAATTGAATCAATTTACTATTGTATTACTTTTAAATTTGAGTATATATATATATATATATATATATAATCACCCTCATATTAAGCTATAAAACATGTTTTCGTACAAAAATATACTAATAGTAATGTTATAGTTTTAATATAATAATAGTATTAACATATCATCTATTAATAATATTATAGTTGTATTACTATTATTACAATAGTGTTACTACTATAGTAGTACTCTTATTATCATTATCATATTATTATTATTATTATTAATTATATATGATAAAATAAATATATTAATATAAAATAAATAATAATAATAATATTAATATAGTATTGGTATTATTTTGATCGTAATGATGTTATTAAAATAATATTAGATAGGGTTCAAGAAATATAAAACAAAAAACAATTAAAGGTTGAAGAAAATTGCATCTTAAGAGATGAGATTAAAGATTTAAAAGAAAAACTAAATAATAGCTAACCCCTAAGTAGCACAAAGAATAAACTAGACATCAAACCCATCAAAAATTGATATGAACAAAAAAATTAAACTAGATCATGAGTGTCGTAAAAGAGTCCCAAACCTTATAATTTCTAGTACAAAAGAGAAAAAAGATGAGGACACATTACAAATAGCAAAGGAGCAATTTAAAACTAAGTCATAGATTTTAAAAACTCATCTCACATAAGTCAAAAGGGTGGGAAAGATATCCGTGAGGGGCAAAAACATTGTCGTTCTGACCTAGCCTGTCGCTATGACCCTCTTTGTCGTTGCGCGCAACTCTGCTCAGAGATCGCAGCCCTTGCTGCCGCAGGACCTACATGAGCTCACCCCAGGATTCTTTAATGGAGTAGGATGGAGACCCGTTGGATCCATCCTATCAAGATCTCACTGCAGGAAACGCCTCCAAAAGCAATATATCATTCTTCACTCGCTTTACCTCCAACTCGACATTCACTCACCCAAACCCCTATCTAGCTTCTGCAGCTCCCCTGTAAAATCGTGGAAAGGAAGCAATGGATACCTCAACAGAAACAACCACAAAGAATAACCAGACCCCTCTTCCCTCGGATGAGGCTGGAGAAGAAGAGAAAGAATATACAACCTCCAAAGAAGAAACAGAGAAGCAAAACGCATGCAACCCAAAAGCTAGGAAAACTCTGGAAATAATTATCCAGGACCCGGATGTCACAGTCTACAGGGAGTACATGCAGGAACATGTGATTATCTGAAAATTTATGGGCATTTGGCCCACGGAACAAGCACTAAAGGGATGGATTCATGCCAAATGGAACCCAAAAAGAGAGATTGACCTACAGCTCGGTTCCAAGGGCTTCTTCATGGTAGTCTTCGCCCTCCTGTAGGATCGTGATAGAATATTTGAAGGGGGTCCTTACTTCTTCAACTCAGCAGGATTGTACATGAGATTCTAGATGGAAAACTTCACCCCAGACAAAGAAGACTTCACTAGAGTTCCAGTTTGGATCTGGCTTTACTCTTTGCCTACAAACTACTGGGCACCATCTGTCTTGAAGGCGATAGGAGATGAGCTAGGAGAGTACATAAAAATGTCAGAGAGCACCAAGAACGAACACTACATCTCCTATACCAAGATATGTTCCTACTTAGATGTCTCAGGCGCCTTACCAGAAGCTATAAGAATAAACTACAGGGACGAAATATGGTCTCAAAACATCGATTATGAGCACATACCTTTTAGATGTAGGAAATTCCATGAACATGGACATCTCTTTAGAGACTGTCCCCAAAACAAGGCTCTAGAAAAAGAAGATCAAACGGGTAAAAAATATGACCAAGTATACACCAAGGCAGGGAACAAATACAAGCAGAACAAAAGAGTATACACAAAGAAATACCCACCCACGTTCTCCCAACAAAACAAGTTCGAAGCTCTAAACATAATTCAGGAGGAGATAGGACAACAAATCACAAGGAAATAAGCAAACATGTAGCAGGAAAACTCAACAGAAAACAACAACAGGGAAACGAAAGCCCAAAACAAATTCACACAAGAGAGCACTCAATACCAAGAGGATACTGACATGGTGCACATATAGGAAGCACCCAACCCACAGCAAAACCGAGATTGAACAAGTCCTAATGGGAATGGATCTTCAGAAAATAGAAAAATAATGGAACAAAAACGAAATAGAAGCCATTCCCAGGGAGCACATCCAAAAAATTGAAGAGGCTTACCCACTACAGGAAGAAATGTACAAGAACCAAGAGCACCAAAACAATGACAAAGGAACAAAAAGAGGAATAATGGTCAAATTAAATGCGGGGAAAAATTTTCCAAAAGGGAAGAACATGAAGAGAGGCTAGAATTCCACCAACCAACTCCTCCAGGAGTTAGGAGCTCGCCTCATCAATGAAGGAAAGGTAAGAGAAATCACTCTACCCCCCAAACATTTTCAATGATTTGTACATCATGGGATATTAGAGGAATGAATAGTCCTAGTAAGAAAATAATTCTAAAATATAGAATAGCCTCTGATAAACCAGACATTGTCCTGCTCCAAGAAACCAAAAGCAATCTAAATTGAATGGAATTATTACAATAATCCTGCTTCAAAAACCAATACAACCATGTAGCCATCTCGGCCTCGAGCACTCTCGATGGTCTTTCCACCTTTTGGAAGGACTCTCGCTTTCACCAATCTGAATATGCTACTTCCAAATATGCCCTCGCCATGGTTCTTCAAATCATTGGCACTACAGACAAGATTTGTATCACTAATTTTTATGCTCCTCACTCTGTTACCGAAAGACTTGCTTCGTTAATCAACTTAAAAAAACACCTCAGCTCATTCAACTATCCCCTCAGCATCATAGTAGGTGACTTTAACATGATAATCAATATTGGGGAGAAGAAAGGTGGACATAGAAAACTAGATAAAGACTCAGCTGCCTTCCAGAACCTTATTGATGCTCTCGGACTCATAGACACCCCCACCAAAAAAGGCTCCTTTACTTGGAACAACGGAAGAGGTGGGGACACACAGAGAGCCTCCAGGCTGGATAGATTCCTCCTCTCTGAGGATATGTACCTCAATTCCTTAGAAAGGGAAGCAAGCATCGCCCCTCAGGTGGGCTCATATCACTGGCCCATTGTTCTAAAAAATCCAGTTATCAGAAGATACCAAAAACAAGGCCTTTAGGTTTGAAGCCTTCTGGATCAATCATCCTGAATTCATGGACAAAATGAAAGAATGGTGGTCCACCCCCCAACCCACCCAGGGCAAAACAATGTACAACTTCCAGCAGAAATTGAAATTTATCAAATCTTAAATCAGACTCTAGAATAAGAACACCTTCGGAGACATCATAGCGGAAAATAAATTGATAGAACTCAAAATGGAAGCCCTACAATAGAACATCATCAACAATGGGATGACTGAACAAAGAAAGCAAGAGGAATTAAATATACAAAAAAGCTGAGAGGAAAGGGTTGCCCAAGAGGAAACCTTATGGCGCCAAAAATCCAGGGTCAGTTGGCTTAAAGAGGGAGAGAAGAACACAACATTCTTCCACCATTATATGATTCAACATTGGAAACATAATAGAATATTGAGCCTCAAAAATCAATAAGGAAATATCCTCAACACTCACAGAGAAGTAGAAGAGGAACTCAACCAATATTTTGGAGACATCCTCATTGAACCTAACAATGTCAATGGGGAAGCAATAGACAAAATCACCAGAAAAATCCCCACTATATTAAAAAATGAGCACAACCAAATTCTTATAAGGAAAGTTTCTCTTAGAGAGGTTGAAGAAGAAGTCCAGACCATGCCCAATGGAAAATCCCCAGGACCTGACGGTTTCACCATTGACTTCTTCAAAGCTTGCTGGCCACTGCTTAAGATGGAGGTTCATGATCTGGTGGAAGAATCCCACATCAGAAAGTCTGTCCTAAAAGCCCTCAATTCCACCTTCCTCACTCTCATCCCCAATCAAAAAATGTTGACTCCCCTGACCAATTCAAGCCTATTTCCCTATGTAATGTTATTTACAAAATCATCTCCAAAGTTATGGCCAATTGCATCAAAAACATTCTGCCCCTCCTCATCTCCCCCCGACAAACGGGCTATGTGGAAGGCGGACAAATTTTGGACAACATTATCCTCACACAGGAAGTCATTCACTCTCTCAAGGAGCAGAAGAAACCAGGCATGCTCATTCAGGTGGACATGTCCAAAGCCTTTGACAAAATCAACTAGAACTATATCAGAAAAGTGTTGGAAGCTTTTGGTTTTCATAAGGACTGCACAAAATGGATTATGGCCATGGTTTAAAGAGCCTTCTTCTCCATTATTCTTAATGGTTCCTCCTCCTCCATCATCAACCCATCCTAAGGAATTAGGCAAGGCGATCCCCTCTCACCTTTCCTTTTTTTCATCATGGCAAAAGGTCTCAGTCGCTCCATTCTGGCTGCCTCCTCAAATGGCAGCATCTATGGAATAAAACTTTACCCCTCCACTCCCCCTTCCACTCACCAACAATTTTTTGATGACACTATGCTCATGGGATCTCCCACAGTCAAATAATCCCTGGCCTTTTAGAACATTTTTGGTAATTTTTCCCAAGCCTCTGGCACTTCCATTAAAATAGCCAAATCTAAAATCTTCTTTCTAAATACCTCCCAGCCCATTCAACTCAACATAGAAAGAACTCTGGGTTTCCAGCTTAGTTCCTTCTCCTCCAAGTACCTTGGAGTTCCCTTAACTGATAGAAATCTTGCTAAAGTTAATTGGGAATCTCTAGTAACCAAACTGAAAAAAATATTGGCAACTGGACTTTTAGATCCCTGAATCTTGCTGGCAGACTAGTCCTGGTCAATTAAGTTCTATAAGCTATCCCGCAATACCAATACTCTTCCATTGTCGCTCCCAAATCTATTTCCAACCAACTTAAGACCATCCAAAGAGATTTCTTATGGAAAGGAAAATAAAATAAAGGAAAATGGGCCCTTGTGGCATTGGAAAAAATCTGTAGACCCAGAAAAGAAGGAGGACGTGGCCTCAGAGACCCCGATTTGCTAGGTAAAGTGCTGGGAGCCAAAACCTGGTGGACGTGGATCACCTTCCCTCAAACCTCTTGGGCAGCGCTTTAGAACGCAAAGTATGCCCCATATCACCACCAGGAGACTCTCATCAGGCTCTTTGGAAATATCAAGGGCTCTGCGGCATGGAACCAAGCATGGGGGAACAAAGCAATGGTTAAAAAGCATTTCCTTTGGGAAATAAAAAATGGAGGAACAACATTGTTCTGGGATGACGCTTGGGAGAAAATCCCTCATCTCAAACAATACCAATTCAAACAAATCAAAATTCATATGGATAGCCAAAATAAAAGGCTTGTCAAAGATTTCTGGAAAAATAATGAAACACTCGATGGAGGGAATGACAAGAGGCCCCAGAATGGGTTAAGCAAAATCACCCTCAGGAATGGAGGAACCTAGCTAAAGAGCTATCAAACGAAATAGGAGTAGGAAAAGCTAATATGGGGCTCTAACGTTGTTGGACACTTCAACATAAAAGAGGCCTATAGTTACTTACCCCAATCCAATACCACCCCCACTGAAAGCAAATGGCGCACTCCCTGGAACCGAAAACACTGGCCCAAAATCCCACTCTTTCTTTGCCTAGTAATGCACAAAAAAATTCTAACCTGGGAGAATCTAATCAAGAAAGGCTTCATAAGCCCTTACATCTATATGCTCTGCAAAAGGGATGGTGAAACTACAAATCATCTGCTAAATGAATGCCACTTTGCCTCCAACATCTAAAATTGGATCTTCCTTGTCTTTAACTCCTCGAACAGGGACCCCTCCTCCATTCTCAATTCCTTGGATCTCTGGCGCACCTCCTTCTCCAATCAACCTCTAATAAATATTGTGTGGAACCTTTTGTTGGGATTTATTTTTTGGGCCATCTGGAAGGAAAGAAATGCTAGAATCTTCAAAAATCAGGAAAAAGGGGAGGAATAGATAATTCATTCCATAAAACAGACTCTTCAGGAATCTGCTTCCATCACCAGATTTCTTGACCCTACTACCCCCCCCCCCACACTCTAGAGGATCTCTGCATCCTATCGTTGCTAGACCTATCCCTCCACAACTCTCCAATGCATCACAAAACTCCATCGGCCACTTCGTCTAACCCCAAGTGGATGCCTTCTCAACCCAACTACATCAAGCTAAATTATGATGGGGCATCAAAGGATAACCCAGGAAAAGCAAGTTTTGGTGGTGTCTTCAAGATCACATAGGAAAAATTCTCTGGATATATTATGGCAATCTAAGACACAATACCAACAATGCAGCGGAGCTTCAATCCCTAGCTCATGATGTCGCCATTGCCATGGATAAGAACTCTTTTCCTTTATTCATCGAGGGGGACTCCATGGTCGCTACCCAAGGCTGTAAAAAGTTCCAGCATGGCAGAAACATCAACCAGGTCTCAGACAACTGGAGACTAAAAAAAAATTATAAAGAAAATTAAATTCCACATCGACCAGGCTAAAGGCGTCACCATCCACGCGGTCAGACGCAAGGCCAACCAACTGGCCGACATGCTAGCAAATGTCGTGTCAGCAGATATACCCATCTCTTGTCCAATTCATGGGATGCCTTCAATCTGCCAGATGTCAGAAAAGAATGTCATCACATCAGGGACAAAGATTCGTTGGTCGAAGTACAACCCATCTCCTTAGCATCACCTCTCCTCCCTAATGACATTCATGATCCAGACCTCCCGCACCCTCACTACTCTCCCTTCGTATGAGCGCGCCTACGACTCTGTCCCTATCAAATGTCCGAATGACAACCCAAACTGTAACATTTATTTCCCACAGATGATCTCCAGCGCAGGGGTCCCATTCACCCACCGCATCTCCTGTCATACATTTCTCCCTCTAGCCTATATTAACCACACCCTGCCCTGTTATATATCATTCCATTTTCAGGCTTCTGCAACCCTGTCTCCAACTTCCTTACTCGCCCTCTCATCCCTGTCTCTCCCTGCGCTCGACCACCCCGGCCTCCCATTGCAGCCTGCGGCTCCTGCACAACCCCCTTTGATCTGCAACGCTCTCATGGCCCGCTATAGAGCCAATGCCCCCCTCCCTGCCCATGGTGGGTGTGGCCGTGGTGCCTGCTGGACTACCCCCACTCGGCCCCCGGTAACGCGAGTGGAAACTTCTGCCACAAATGTAGTGTTGGACTTTGTTGCAGCCACCAGTGAGGACATGAAGATTCATATTGAGGAAATTGAAGACAAAGCCAGGACAATCTGCAGATGAACTTCGATAGAAGTAGTAAACGAAGCTTTCAGATGGATTCCTGACCTTGGCCTCACCAGATCTAGGGAAAACCTTTTTAGTCATGCCATTGAACTCCGCTGGTAGACCAAGACCATGCTTGCCATGGTGCTTCAAGAGAAAAAAGACCACAACAACATCATGGAATGGAAAATTGACTCCCTCACTGAAAAATTTGTAATGTACGTTGGCGAGGTGCACCATCGCCGGTTCATTAACAAAAGCTCCCCGCACTATGTTCTTCTCAAACATTGGACTGCAACTCGCCATCTCAACCCTATCACCAAAGCTGAAGTCAATGATCCTTTTTCTCTCCGAACCTTCTCGGTGCAGGTCGGCCCCGGTGGCAGCGCTCCAGAACGTCCAATCAGTGTAGACAACTTCCTGATGGACAAAGCGACCCACCCATGCTCCCCTGGCTTCTAGTTCTCCAGGTTCTGTGATTGCAATCTCCAAATGTTTAGTTTTACTTCTTCAGCGAGGCCAAAAGGCCTTTTTTCTCACCTTAACTATATAAGTTTTGATCACTACTCAATCCCCTTTGTATCTCTCCCTGTAATTCCTTTCCCAGAGGGTGAAAACACTGTCCAAAGTGACAAATGTAATGATGGCAACAAGACAATAGTCTGTAATTTTTCCTGGTACTGACACTGATGTAATTATCTGTTTTATATGAATGTGAATAGATCCATCTTATTTACAAAAAAAAAATCAATATTAACATTAAATTCAATTTTAATATTAACATAATTAAATATGTTGATATTTTAATATGTTGCATACTAATATATTAATATTTCAATGGTTTTTGCATATTAATATTAATTTTGATACTAACCTCATTAGTTGTTTTTGCATATTAATATTAATTTTGATACTAACATCAACAATTCATAGTAAAAAATATTAATATTGAAATTCCACATACCAATTAAACTAGATTATATTACCTCTCATAATAAATACAATGGAAAAGAAAAACAACAAACACTTGGAAATTGTGAAAATACGTGATATGGGATTGGAATATTTGACCAAATTACACAGAATATCAAAATTTGGAATATAAATAGCCACATAGTAACTTTAGGGGTAAGATATTATGAAAGTCGGAAAGCATTAAATACAAAGAGGATAAGTTGGCATGGAAGCCACCACCAAATTAGTAGTATTTTTCGGAGGGGTGACTAAAGCAAAAGAAAAAGTTGTCTAATGCGCCTGGAATATATATATATATATATATATATATATATTTTCAGGAGGACGTGGCATCTGCGTGAGGTGCATGAACACCAGGACGCAGTCAGCGACTACCCTAAAGCTGTCGGGAATTATCACAGAGTACATCAACTTTACCCATCGATTATACATGAATGAAATCGTGATGTTGTTCATCATATAAAAAAAATATTTTTCTCCAATAGTAAGTACCATGGGATTTAATAGCTTGGAGGAAGTACATCAGACCTTGTAATCAATTGGAAGTATGTCATTTGAGCAAATCTTGTATAAATGGATTTCGTATTGAGTGGTTACTCTCTTCCTATATAAATAAATAGAAAAAGTGACAATGCAAAAGCAGGCTGGAATCGACCATACGTCACAGGTTTTTGAATTACGATGCATTTGGCAATAAGAAATGCATAATATCAACCAATCAAAAGGAAGAAAAATAGATTTAAGTAATAAAAATAAATAAATAACAAAAATGAATATAGTTAAACTATGGAAAAAGCATAAATTTTTTCTAATCAAAGTTAAATTAATGTCAAATCATAACAAAACTAATGCAATATACATGGATAGAAGGTGTTGAGAATGCAGCCAGATGATGGAGCTTAGTGAAATGAAGTCGCCTTCACTAAGTGGGCCCGCAGGCAAATTCTGGCGCAAAGTCTATTTTTAGACTATGTCTATTTTTAGACATATGGAGCATGATCCAGGGGTTGCAGTATGTTATTCTTGGAGTATTGGTCATGTTGGTAAAAATAGATGGGACTCTATTTTTTTGACCTATAGGTCGATAGGTCGATGTCTATTTTTAGACTGCCTATCCTAAAAATAGGGAAGTCAAATATTATTTACCCTTAATAATATTTGGACTCTAAACATCAGTTTACTCTCTTGGAGCACTTCGGTTCGAGCCTTGGAAGTGGCTCATGCATCTGACAGAGGAATTACGCTATTCCCAAGGGTTTGATGGCATCATGCATGGTTGACTTCAGTTAGGACTTCAGTGGCAGAAGTTTAGTGGAGTTAATGAGACAGATAGTGGAGTTGTGTTCTGTTTATTTTAGTTGAACTAGTTGAGATTAGTTTAACTAGCTAATCAATTAGTTATGAGTGGAGTGAATTAAATATTATTTAATTCATTAATTAGTAACTCATTATTCAACTCAAGAACACATCGGTTCACTACAGTGCATGATCAGTTCAGTGGAGACCAGTGAAAGAGGTAGATGAAAGGGTGGAGTTAGCTATCAGTGGCGACATCAGTTGTGCATGAGATTTGCACCACACTTGGAGGAATTTCCCATGATGATTGCGCTGTCAATCCAAGGAGATTCGAACCTTGGATCTCTATCTAGACAGGCCTGGATTGCGCAATAGAGGCAAGGCAATTGGCAGTGAGTTTTGAACCAGTAACCTGTTCAAAACCAAGCTAGATTGTGTGTAACTTTATGAGAAAGTACTGAGTACTTGTGAGGAGTATTGTACTGATTTTGTTACATGATTTATCCATTATAATATACACAATAGCTGCGGGGTTTTCAGCTATAAGCTTTCCCCATACATACTGTGTTAA
The DNA here is from genome assembly GCA_034641835.2 of Pinus albicaulis. Lineage (NCBI taxonomy): Eukaryota > Viridiplantae > Streptophyta > Pinopsida > Pinales > Pinaceae > Pinus > Pinus albicaulis. Next base: position 1,430,011,626 of record CM076584.1, read on the forward strand.
TGTGTATGATGATTTGATGTGTTATCGCTTGATTTTATTTTCGCATGTTTGATGATCTGAGTGGAAGAGATTATGTGTTGCATATAAATTCAAATTGTATGTGATCAGGATAGTCTCGGTGGATAATTAATCATTATTCAGAAAATTTCTACATGGTATCGGAGCTATTGAAGCAGAGATTGATCATCACGGTGATTACAAACTTATTTCGGTAGACAGAGTCTGCATGCGGGCCAGGTAGCCTCCGGATTCATCTTTCTTCGGAAAGTGAAAGGTCTGGTAAATGCCCCTTGTAGTCGATCTCTGTGCTAGAAATAATTTGTTCTCACAGATCTAGAGCGGTTGAGCTTTGAGGTGGAATTCGAATTTTGCAGCAGTTTTGTTTTCTTGGTGTCGGTGTTGAAAATGTCTTTCAACGGTTTGCGACTCGAATATGCTCTTGAAGGCAGTTCGAATTATGTTGCATGGAAGGATCGCATGGAGGTAGTATTAGAAGATAATGGTCTGAAGGAGTTCGTATATACGGATGTCCAAAAGCCCACTGATCCTGCTGAAGTCGAAGCATGGCAAAAGAAGATGGCGAAAAGTCGAAGGATCCTGTTGGAGGGCGTCAAGGATCATATTGTATCCAGCCTGCATGGAAAGGCTTCTCCATTTCTAATGTGGAAAGCTTTGATGGATCTATTCCAGAGTAAGAGTGACCAAAGGAAGCTGGCGCTCAAAGATAAGCTCAGGAACATCAAGATGAAGAAAGGCGACAGTATCGCCAAATACCTCACGAAGTTCACTCAGTGCAGAGATGAGCTGGGAAGTGTGGGGGTGACTGTCGAAGACGAGGACATGGTCGACCTAGCTCTCCTTGGTCTTTCGAAGGCTTGGCACTCATATCAAGATAGTGTCAATGGTCGGGAGAAGCTACCGGGATGGGAGCGCCTTTGGGCGGATCTCATGCAGGAGGAGATAAGGAGGACTACTCGAGATGGATCTTCATCAAAGGGAGCTGATGAAGAAAATTGTGCTTTGGTTGCCAAAGCAAAGAAGGGGAAGGGTAAGAAACCTTCTCATTCCGGTGCAAAGGGAAAGAAGCAGGATATGGCGAAAGTGAAGTGTTTTCACTGCCATGATCTTGGACATTATGCTACCAATTGTCCAAAGAAGAAGAAGAACAAGCAAGCGGGAAGATCTGCAGATGGAGAAGCTTTGGCTTCACAGTTCGAGCTTGAATTTTCACTGATTGCATGCTTGGTTTCAAGTGTGATGGGATCGGTGTGGTTCTTGGACAGCGGTGCGTCATTCCATATGACGGGAGATCGGGAGTTGTTCTCAGATCTGGAGGACAAGGATTTGGGTATGCACATCGAGATGGGCGATGACGGTAGATACAGTGCGACTGGTATCGGTACCGTATCCTTTCAGAGGGGGTCTGGTAAACCCTTTGTCTTAAAGGATGTCATGCATGTACCTGGATTGAAGAAGAACCTGATTTCAGTAGCGATGTTGGAGGATAAGGGTTATGATGTGGTCTTCGGTAGAGAAGAAAGCATTCTGCTTGTGATAAGACTATCAGAATGCCGAAAGGATAGGGGTTCGAGTTAAGAACCTTTATCGATTGCAGGTAGATGGCTGCGCAGCAATGGCAGGCAAGGCAGAAGGAGTGGTGAGCCGGGATGATGGCGAGTTGTGGCACCGGAGATTGGGCCACCTTCACCGTGGAGCTTTGAAGATACTGCCGGCCCGGTTTCTGCGGGCTTCCCTGAGGGCAATCATGTGGTCGGTCCGGTGGGGTGTGCTGAGAAGTGTCTTGAAAGCCACCTTTCACAAGAAGGATGGTCACGCCACGACGATCCTTGAGAGAATTCACACAGACGTGTGTGGACCTTTCTCAGTAGCTTCGACAGCAAAGCACAGGTACTATGTGATCTTTGTTGATGATTTTTCTCGGAAGTGTTGGATCTTCTTCATGCAGAAGAAGAACGAGACATACTCAAAGTTCTGTGAGTTTAAAAAGCAACGGTAAAGGAGTCGGGGGAAGAAGGTGATTGCTCTAAGGATTGATAACGTTGGTGAATTCATCTTGGCTGAATTCAAGGATTTCTGAAGCGCAGAAGGGATTCAGAGAGAGATCATCGCACCCCATAACCCACAGCAGAACGGGGTGGCTGAGCGGAAGAACAGAACGATCGTGGGTGCTGCACGGGCGATGTTGCATGATCAGGGCCTACCCCTTCACTTGTGGGCTGAGGCATGCAATACAGCAGTGTATGTGCAGAGCCGTTGTCCTCACAAGGTTCTTGGCATGAGTACACCGGAGGAGGCTTATTCTGGCAAGAGGCCTGATATTTCCCATTTGCGGATTTTTGGTTCTCCTGTCTACATGCATGTGACGAAGGATGCGAGAAGGAAGCTGGATCCAACTGCTGAGGTTTGAATATTTGTGGGGTACACTGATACACCTCACAACTACCGGGTGTATTTGTCAGACAGTCGAAAGACTGTTGTGCGACGGGATATAAAATTTCAGGAGGAGAAAGCCATGCAGTGTTCGCTTGAGAGGGAGCTACACTTGCATGCAGATGAGGAGCTGTTAGTTCCTAAGGAGGAGCTTCCGGATATGGATCAGCCACAAGAGGAGGTTCAGGAGGTGGAAGAAACCACCCATGCAGCGCCAACCATCAGAGGGCGCATGCGCACTACAGAAGCTGAGCGACTGGCTCGAGATGCAGAGAAGGTTGTAGGACCACCTACAGCACAGCGCAGACAGAGGCAGTCACCAGATCGGTACACTGGATACATGGCTCTTGTGAGTCAATGTGTCGTGAAGGAGCCATCCTCTTTTGAGGAAGCTGTGGAGGAACCCGCATGGTTTGATGCCATGATCGAAGAATATGATTCGATCGTCAGGAACAGTGCATGGGAGATTGTCCCAAGACCGGTTGGGAAATCAGTGGTGGGTTCGCGATGGATCTACAAGGTGAAGCAGGCAGCTGACGGGAGTGTGGAGAAGTACAAGGCGAGATTTGTCGCCCGTGGCTTCTCACAGATCGAGTGGATTGACTATGAGGAGACTTTTGCACCTGTCGCAAGGTACTCTTCCATACGGACGATCCTTGCTCTCTCAGCGCAGATGGGGTGGCACATTCATCGGATGGATGTGAAGACTGCGTTCCTCAATGGAGTTATTGAGGAGGAGGTGTACATAGAGCAGCCTGAAGGTTTTGAGATCTTCAGCAGTGAGTCGCATGTGTGCCGACTCAAGAGAGCACTGTACGGGCTGAAGCAAGCACCTCGTGCTTGGTACACTCGGATAGACAGCTACTTCACTAGGCTTGGATTCTCCAAGAGTGAGGCGGATCCAAACCTGTACCAGATAGTGGTGGAGGGGAAGCTGTTGATCATCGTACTGTATGTAGATGATCTGATTTTGACTGGCGATGAGCAGTTGATACTTTCATGCAAGGAGGATCTTGCACGAGAGTTTGAGATGAAGGACCTAGGCATCCTTCATTATTTCCTGAGATTGGAGATTTGGCAGCGCAGTGGAGGACTGTTTGTTTCTCAGGGCAAGTATGCTCGGGAGATTCTGGAGAGGTTCAACATGCAAGGCTGCAAGCCTGTTGACACTCCTCTTCCTGGTGGTTGGAGGAAGGAGGATGCTACTTCAGCGGAGGTAGTGGATTCCACTGTCTATCGACAGTTGGTGGGGTCGCTTATGTATATGGTCAATACACGACCCGATATATGCTATGTTGTTAACCAGCTTTCGCAAGCTATGGTTAAGCCTACCAAGCTCTTCTGGAAGGCAGGCAAGCATGTATTGCGTTATCTTAGTGGCACATCGGGATATGGTCTGTAGTACAAACGGGGAGGATGGAGCGAAGCTTTCGCTACTTGTACGATTGGGCAGGGGCAACAGAACCGGTAGGTCACTTGCAGAGGTTTTCGCGTGGGTCGTGACATTTTCACAGTACGACGAAGCGGTCCGTGGCACTCGATTCGGTAAGTACATAGCGACTAGCTTGCGTGCGGCCCCATTGGACAAGGAAGATCCTCGCGAAGTTGTTCGAGTTGGTGGAGCCTACGATTGATATAATGTGATAACCAAAGTTGCATTGACTAGCTAATCGTTATTTCATGATAAAATCCAAACACATCGACATCGGTACCATCATATGTTGTGTTCGGCGGAGAATCATGATGCTTTCATATGTTCCCACGGAGGATCAGGATGCCGACATCCTGACGAAGGCGCTCACCAGGAGCAAGTTCGAATTCCACAGAGGCAGGATAGGGGTTGCAGATAATCCATATCTTGCTGAGAGGGAGTGTTGAAAATGCGGCAAGATGATGGAGCTTAGTGAAATGAAGTCGCCTTCACTAAGTGGGCCCGCAGGCAAATTCTGGCGCAAAATCTATTTTTAGACTATGTCTATTTTTAGACATATGGAGCATGGTCCGGGGATTGCAGTATGAGATTCTTGGAGCATTGGTCATGTTGGTAAAAAATAGATGGGACTCTATTTTTTGGACCTATAGGTCGAAGTCTATTTTTAGACTGCCTCTCCTTAAAATAGGGAAGTCAAATATTATTTACCCTTAATAATATTTGGACTTTAAACTTCAGTTTACTCTCTTGGAGCACTTCAGTTCGAGCCTTGGAAGTGGCTCATGCATTTGACAGAGGAATTACGCTATTCCTAGGGTTTGGTGAGCACATGCATGGTTGACTTCAGTTAGGACTTCAGTGGCAGAAGTTTGGTGGAGTTAATGAGACAGCTAGTGGAGTTGTGTTCGGTTTAATTTAGTTGAACTGGTTGAGATTAGTTTAACTAGATAATCAACTAGTTATGAGTGGAGTGAATTAAATATTATTTAATTCATTAATTAGTAACTCATATTTCAACTCAAGAACACATCAGTTCACTACAGTGCATGGACAGTTCAGTGGAGACCAGTGAAAGAGGTAGATGAAAGGGTGGAGTTAGCTATCAGTGGCGACATCAGTTGTGCATGAGATTTGCACCACACTGGGAGGAATTTCCCATGATGATTGCGTTGTCAAGCCAAGGATATTCGAACCTTGGATCTCTATATAGACATGCCATGATTGCGCAATAGAGGCAAGGCAATTAGTGGTGAGTTTTGAACCAGTAACATGTTCAAAACCAAGCTAGTTTGTGTGTAACTTTATGAGAAAGTACTGAGTACTTGTGAGGAGTATTGCACTGAGTTTGTTACATGATTTCTCCATTATAATATACACAATAGCTGTGGGGTTTTCAGCTATAAGCTTTCCCCATACATACTGTGTTAATGTGTATGATGAATTGATGTGCTATCGCTTGTTTTATTTTTCGCATGTTTGATGATCTGAGTGGAAGAGATTATGTGTTGCATATGAATTCGAATTGATATGTGATCAGGATAGTCTCGGTGGATAATTAATCATTATTCAGCAAATTTCTACAGGTATAATAAGCAAGTTTTTCATAATATATGTGTGATGGTTTTTATGTTTGGGAAGGTGGAATGATAAACATTTAATTATGTTTTGATATTTATGTATGTGAATATTTTAATCTTTTTAAATGAAATTTTATATGTATTTTGAAGCATCATAGCAACAAATAACATGTATATGTCTTTTAGTAAAATGAAATTAAAACACAATTTTATTATTGGGAATTTTGTCTAAGAAATATTCTCTTGAGGAGAGGAGTTTTGGGTTTTTTTAGATGATTTAGAATATCTTATTTCCAAAAAAGAAGAAGGTAGAAATAACAAAATTTTGCCTCATAAAAATGGGGTGACTTGATATCCTTTTTAAACACTAAAGTATCGCTAGGTGGTAAAATAGATATATCAAGTACTTATCTAGAAGTACTTAATCGAAAACATAATATATATATATATATATATATATATATATATATATATATATATATAAGTAATATTTTATTTTATGTATGTAAATCTTCTAAGTATTTCATTAATTTATCTTATAACATTTTGAAATGCAAGCTTTCCAAGAAAATTTTCAATTTTTTGAATGCTCAAATCATTCCATTTTTAGAATGCTTAAATCATAAAATTTCCAAATCCCCAAAGCACTTGGAAAACCATCTATACTGTATTAAACTTATTTTAACCTCTACTCTAAAAATTCAAATAGTCAAAGATAATGTGTAATTATATTTTCATTAACTATTTTCATTCTTACTTCATTCAATATGGGAATTAATATATATATATATATATATATATATATATATATATATATATATATATATGTATTGCAAAATATGGTTATCAAAAAACATATATATCTTACCATTATGAGGGCTTTTAGAGTCTAACATATAAACCATTATTTTTTAGGATTTCTGGTATAAAGGGTGGTTAAAACATGATGCATTTTCTATAGACATTAGTCAAAATGAATGATTTTTTTCAAGAGTTAGAATAGTTCATTTAGCACTCATTACGTCAAGTGATGCTCACAAAGGTGAAGAAGTTAGGTTAAAACTTCTAAAATCGCAGTGTACCTAGGTAGGTACTCAAAGGGGATAATAAATGTAATGTGATCATAATCATGGAATAGACCCACTTGGTAGTTGGTACATAATAATTAGGCCTAACAGATAATTAAAAGGAAATAATATAATAATAAAGGACAATTGGCATAACCCCCTAGAAATACTCATGAGAAAGTATAAATTATTATTATTATTTTACAATTTTAATGTCATGGCCAAGCCAGACACCAAATTAGTGTATGAGACCCCCTTGTTTGTGGGACAAGGGAACCACCTCCACACAACGATTTGATTGCTAAGTCTACGAAGGCATACATACTCTACCTCCCCTCAAATTTTGAACTTGTGATCTCTTGGGAGGAAACACATCCTCTTAGGCCCACTCAAGTTGTATATAAGTATCATATATATATGTATATTGTGAAGTGGTAGTCTATTCCATCTATTAATGGTACAAAAAATACAGAGTTATATTACAGTCAAGCAGGGGGGTGGTGGGCTACCCAACAGAGGGAAACCAACCCTGCCACCCTAGAATCTTGAGAGTTTTTTTGATAATTAGAGGCACAAAAATATAGAGTGCTTAGAAGCATAGGACTAAGTCTAAAAACCGAGTAATAGAAAAACATAAAAAACCCACTAAGATCTAGCATCAATTGGGATTTCCTCCTCAATATAGCAAGCATACAGAGAGGAAGGCGACGTTGGACGAGCATTTTCTGTTATGGTCTTTGTCTTGGCCTGGTCCTCCTACTGATTTCCTTGCTAAGGAGGGTGACTGCTGGAGGCTGATTGGAAATATGAGGAGGGATGACTGCTGGAGGCTGAGGGGTTTTGGCTCGATCCCCATCCGACAAGGAGTAAGCCTGATACCCTTTAGGAGGATTGGTGTTGGTGTTGCGCACCGATAGGATGGGTTGTTTCCCATAACCACCGCGAATCTTGAAGTATGGCTGGGGTGGGTGTCTCGAGATGGTGGATTTTCCCCAAGCCTTATTGCTGGGCTCGACGACGTCCTCGTCTACCTCCCGAATTATCTTTCGACTCGATAAGGGAGATGGTTCCCAAATTTCCTGCAACAAGCCTTGTAGAAGCTCAAGCTCCTTCCTACCACCAATTGGGAAAGCGATTTCCCTGCCATGGGCCATGGCATGCTAGATCTGTGTGGCCGTGAGTAAGGTAGAGTGGCCTTTAATAATGAGGTCATTAATGCGTTATGTTTCCAACTGCCTTTTCCAGAGTGACCAAGAAAATATATTTTTAATTTTCCATTACCTAGCTACTGCTGACTCACTGTGAGAATTCATGGTTTTTCGATGCTCCTCTTCCACCTGATCGACGAATTCTCGAATGTGGCTGGGAATCCCTTTCTAAAAAATGTCCTGGAGATGTAGGGGAGCGTTGTCTTCTTCGCTGAATCTGTTAGAGGCACCTTGACCTCTCTGCCCATGATGGCTGTGAAAACATGATTGTCTTGCCCTGGGCATCCTAAGAAAAAAAACCCGAACTAGATGGAGACAGAGCAATGAATTCTAGGGAGATTTCCCAGTGTAATGGCAAATGAACTTCATGAGGATGCACCAGAGAATTTAGTAGTCGATGGCGTGCTTAGGAGTACGCATAATAATGGCTGGAGCGTGCATAGGAGACCTCCCCCAGGTCAAATTCATGGCATTAATCGCCTTGAGCTTCATGCAACGGTTGGAGTATGAGCCGCTACTATTACCCTGTCCTTGTAACCTCTTTTTCGTGCTGACACCTTGCCACCACGCGTCCTTCCACCTACTCCAGTTAAGCATGAAACTCCTCATTTATGGTGTAGTTGTTAGTATTGTGATACTCACCCGCATCCAGGCTGTCAAGGTCCTGGCAGCTTTGATCATGCAGTGGTGCTTGAGGTCTGAGTTGGGCCAACTGTCAAAGTCTTGGTTGATGACAGGGTTTTGACCTTCTAATCCTTCATTGGAAACCTTGTTGGCAACCTGATTGGCATGCCTTTTGAAATGGTGGAAGGTGATAGCTCCCCGCTTGTTGATGAGGTTCTACAGATTATTGAGGTTGGAGTCTAGGCGCTAGATGGAAGAAAGTTTGGAGGCCTTGGAGCCATGTTGAATTTTGGTAGCCAGATGGATAATAACCTCAGAATCTCCTTCTGCTATCAGTGGAAATAGATTTTCCTGATATGCAATGTGGAGACCTTGAGTAAGGCCTTCAAGCTCAACTGCATTATTTCTTTCTGATCCTAACGAATTGTAGCAGATTCGGATAATTCTCCCCTGCTCATTGCGGAAAAGGCCTCAATATCCCGCTATCCCTGGATTCCCTTTGGAAGCTCCATCAAAGTTAAATTTGAAGAAACCTCTGCGAGGGGGGCTCCAATAGTCTGGACTGGAACGATTTCCGACATGACTTGTGGTCAACTCGAGGGGAATCCTATTGGGAATATTCCATCATTGTAGAATGATACGTTCTTGGGTGGAGGTGGGAAGGTCTGTTTGCATCTAGGTTCTCAGAGAGAGGGTCTCACTAATGTGCCGAAACATAGTCACCCATATAATCTCTTTTTTGGTGTTTGATCTTTGAAGATGCGTCGATTGCATTCTTTTGAAATCTCCCAAACCAGAAATCATGGGGTGAGCTGCCAAATTTTTTTAAGGAGATTACTTTGAAAGGGGTCATCAGCCCACTGGAAGATAGACCGAATGATATCTCCACAAGCTCGATTAGCGCGCATGTTGATGATAGCCACCTTGTCCCAGAGCTAATCGGAGATAGTGCATTAATCCAACAGGTGGTCCATCATTTTTGAGTTGTTCTTGCAAAGATGGAAAAATGAGGGACCCTAAAACCCTCTGACCAAGAGATTGTCCCAAGTGAGGATGTGCCTTTTGTTGAGAAGCCAAAGGAACGTAGCCACCTTTGGCCACAGGTTGGCCTTCCATATATTGTCCCAAACCTTGTCTTTAATACGATTTAAACTATTAAGGGTTAGATGATGAGCCTCTTTTAGGGTAAATATTATTATCGGTTGATATCCCCATCATAGGATTTCATCGCCATCTATGCATTTGATTTTTATTTTTTTTCAGCTCTGACCATAAGTTGTCAGGGATTTCCCCAATTAGGGATCTTGCCAAGTGGTGGGATGCTTCCAGGTTCTCATTGACTGGGACAGAGAAGGGGCCCAGAAGGAGTCCACAATGGTGAGGTTAGAGTACTGAAGATGCCTTTTCTACTGAGGAAGATTAAAGATATTGGAAATTCTTGGCAACTGTTTCCAGGAGTCTTCCCAGAACCTGACACTTATTTCATTTCGGATTTCCCAGAAGCTTTGTAGTTGTATAAGATGGCGTTGCATGTTTTCCAAATTGCAGATGAGGGAGCCATTGCAATCCAGATTGAATCTGATGAGATCTTGTTGAGGCCATTCAGGAGAGTACTTTTTGGCCCAAAGGATTGCCCAAGGTGGAGGGATTGGTTAGCCAAATCCACTAGATCTTTGAGCCTAATACAATATTCCTGGAAGCCAGATCACACAACCCCAGACCCCCCAAATGATTGGGGTACAAAAAATATCCCATTTGAATAGTGCCCATTGCTTCTTGTTCTTGTTTCTTCCCCAAAAAAACTCTCTACATGTTATAGATTTCTTTGAGGAACCACTTAGGAGCTGCAAGGATGGAGAACAAATAGAGGGGCATCGATTGGAGTGCAAATTTGATGAGGACAAGTTGGCCCACAAGATTAAGTGATCAAAAGGTCTAAGAGTCCAGTCTACTTTGAATTTTGTCTAGAAGATCATGCCAGGAAGAGTGTTTGAGGGTTGTATCAGTGAAGGGGACTCCCAGGTACTTAGAAGGAAGGCTCCCAATGGAGAAACCAAGGATTATGGAAATATTGCGTTGGGTGATAATTGGGGTGTTAAAAAAGAAGATTTATGATTTGTCTATATTGATGATAGTGCCAGAGGTTTCAGAGAATAGGGTGAGAATGTGGTTGAGATAGTTGGCTTCCTAGACTAAAGGGTGCCCCATGAGAAAATTTTCATCAATGAATTTTTGATGGGTGTGAGGCCCATAATTGTGGAGGAAAATGCCCCTTAAGCTTCCTTTCATGAAAATACTTTGATATATCGACTAAGGCCTTCGACCATAAGAATGAAGATGAAGGGAGATAGGGGATCACCTTTCCAAATGTCGTGCGAATGGGAGAAGGTTTCAGTGGGTGAGCCATTGACAAGGATTGAGAATAAAACTAAGGAGATAAAGGAGGACATCCATTGGACACAGGTCTCCAAAAATCCAAAGGCCATGAGAACCTTTTTGATGTATTCCTAGCTTAATTTATCGAAGGCCTTTAATAGATCAATATTGAGGAGCATGTTGGAAATATTGTCATTGATGGCAAAGGAGCAAAAAGGAGTAGCACTAGAATTATCATTAAGGACAAAGGAGAAGATCAGGATCAGCTAGAGTATAAAGGAGAAATAAGGAAAAGAAGGAAAAAGTATAGTAGAGGAGCAGGAAAGAGGCAAAGGAGCAACATTAGGCAGAAAGGAGCAGCAATGTGCAACAAAGAGGCAAAGGAGAAAGGAAAAGGATCAAAATTAGAATCATTATCTAAGGTAAAGGAGAAGAAAGGAGCAGCAAAGAGGTAAGGAGCATCATCAGAATGATTAGAGAAGACAAAGGAGAAAGTCAGGCTGAAATGTGTTTAGAACAATGCAAGCCAGGTAAAGTCATGTATTTTCACGTTTTGAACAGTGCGCGTGCAATTCAACGGGTTGAGTTGGGTAATTTTCTAAAGAAATGCGTGCAGAAAAGTGTTCGGTGGCTTAATCATATATCGCAATTGCAAGCAGAAGGATGATCGCAAAAACCGCAAAAACATAGAAATCAGAGAAACTGCGAAGTGCGATATGGTGATGTGGCTAGATGATGTGGTGGTGACGTGGCAAGATGATGTGGTAGGTGATGTGGCTCCGACCCCACAGATCGCAAAAAAATGTTGATGATGTGGCAAGGTGACGTGGCACCTGCGGTGGGACGCAAACCGTTTATCGCATATTGCAAGTCGCAAAGCTCAGAAGGGATAGTGCTTATGTACCACGTTGAAACGCCAATATGTGAAATGTGAGATGGGCCCGGTCGTGATACCTCTTAGTGTTTAATACTAAATATTTTAAAGTCTGGCGATATAAGAATTTCCTTAAGAAATTGCATCGGGAGGATGGCTGAGCAATGAATAAACAAATAACAAAGGAAGTTGCTGAAATGCGATAAGAGCCTGGAAGCGATACCTCTTAGAGTTTAATACTAAAGAAATTAAAGTCTGGCGTGAGATCCATATCACGCCAGAACAAGAATGGAAGGGTGAAGATCATAAGAACAAGGTTGAATCGCCGAAATGAGAAATGCGATACAAGGACCAGACGCGATGGAGTTTCAAAGCTGAAGTCCAAAGGTTTTAAAATCTGGAAGGAAGGCCTTTTTGTTAAGAAATCGCATCGGAAGTGAGAAAGGAAAATATAACAAAGAACCACCAATGATCGCCGAAATGCGATAAAGTGACTGGACACAAATTTTTTTAAAAGTTAATCGAAAAATATTAAAGGTCCAGGGTTAGTGTAGTTTGCGCCAATTTTATAAATAAAATTTGAATGCAGAGTTGACTCGGGTAAGTAAAATAAAGGCCTGAACGCAAGGAAAGGCTCAGGTGGAGAAAATACCCGACCCCGTGCAGAACAATGATCTATAATATTGAACCTGTTAAAAAGAAAAGGTTGAACGCAAGAGGAGAGACTCGGGCAAGTGACCTGACTATAGAATAAAGGTTATTGTGGCTAGTAGAGTAACAAAAGTCTGAATGCGACAGATGGACTTGGGTAAAGAGACCCAAGAGTATGTGTAGAGGTTGAACGTTGCGGCTATGAGGAGTTAGGCACCAAGGGCAGAGTCGGGTGTTGAGACAAGGAGAAGGCTGAAAGTTGCGGGCATGAGAATAGGTAGAGTTGGGAAAAAGACAGTTAGGGTGACATTATTGGAAACATGCCAACTGGGTCAAGTCAGAAAAAAATGCGTTTATTCAGAACTGTTAGAATATAACAGTAGCAGAAAAGACAAATACACAACAAGAAAATAGCTGAAAGGGCTGAGTGAAATATTGTTGTAACTGTAAATGTATTAATTATTTTTATTGTTTGTGATGAAAAGGCAAGTCTCCGTAGGTTAGGAAAAACTCCAATGAGTATTGTAATGATTATTTCTGATGTAATAACCTGAACTGAAGTGTAAGGAATCGAATGGGTGGAAGGCATATGGTCACGCCTGTTCACTTCGAATTCCATATAAAATGAAAAAAATCATGTAGTTATCTATATAAAACATGTAATATCAATGTGCAAAGAGAGGTTAGAGAGTGGAAGAATCAGAGAGAGCTGATAGAGATGTTCTGCACATCAGGAGATTATATGAAGCAGAAATGAAGGAATAAAAGGGAGCAATGAAGGAGGAGGATAACAAAGCTGATATCCAGGTAAATCAACATATGGTTTTCATGTTGAGTGAGGGGATTGTAGTCTCCTTTCAAGTTGTAGCTTGATAAAATTACAGTTGGAGCGGGGTGAGGTAGGATCCTCCTGTAGGTTGTAGCCAGCAGAAAATATTTGGGAGTTAGAGCTTCCTTGAAAGTTATATCTTGCAGAATTTGAGGTAGTAGCCTCCTGTAGGTTGGAGCCTACAGAAAATCGGTTGTGAGAGGGAGTTGGAGCTTGCCTTTGCATCACAACAATAATAAGATGTGGTTTTATCCCTTATGGGTTTCCAATTATATCTGTTGTCTATGTGCTTGATGATTATGTGGTGATGTGATGTTTAATATGTTTAATTACTGGTTGTCCACACATTCAGTTTGCTGATTCATTATGTATTATGCTTCTTATAAAACAAAGTAGTGAATGGGTGTAAAGAAAAGAGTTTTAATTTCCATGAATGTACTAAACTGATTCACCCCCCCTCTCAGTTTAGCTAAGGGTTCATTAATTGGTATCAGAGCTAGTTCCTTCAGTATTAGTTTAACCACTAGAAGGAGTTCCTTAGTCCCTAAAATGTCTAGCCTAGAAGGAAGCTCTACAAATAAATCCCCTCTGTTTACTGGCACAAACTATGCTTTCTAGAAAATAAGAATGAGGACATACTTAAATGTCTCTTAGAGTAGGAGTCTTGGTTGCTGTGGAAGAAAAATATGCACCAAAGGATACATACACTGAGGAAGAAGCCAAACAAAATTTCATAGCTCATGAAAAATTAATGAATGCACTCTTGAGTGGTCTAACCGAGCCAGAATTGATCAAAGTAATGCACAGTAAGGCTGGCAAAGAAATCTGGGATACATTAGAAAAAATTGATGATGGAGATAGAAAGGTGAAAATGCCTAAACTACAAGCACATAGAACTCAATTTGAAAACTTAAAAATGAATGAAGATGAAGATATAGCTGCATTCTTCTTAAGATTTGCAGAATTTGTGAATATCATGATAGGCCTAGGAGAATAAATTAAAGGAAGTGTTGTAGTACAAAAATTATTGACATCACTACCACCCAGGTTTAATCCTATGGTTTCTGCGATAGAAGAAACAACAGTCTGGGAAACCTTGACCAAGATCCAATTACTTGGCAAGCTAAGAACATATGAGATGAGACTTACTAAAGGGAAGTCAAACAAGAGGGAGGATTCATTTAAAACAGACAAGTGCATAGAAGAGAAGGAAGGTACATGCTCATGCTCTGATGAAGAATAAGCCAAATTTGTCAGAAGATTGGATAGAGGCACAGGTAAGTACAAAGGTAGACTTCCATTTAAGTGCTTTTATTATGGAAAAGTGGGGCGGTATGCTTCAAAATATCCTCATAAGAAAATAGAGAATCAGTCAAAAGGGAAAGAGAAAAACAATTTCAGCAATAGGCAGAAAGGGAACAAATTTAATAGAAGAACATTCTACGCTTAATAAGACAATAATACATCTGAGATCTCAGATGAATCCCCCAATGAAAAAGGAACATCAGAATTCATTTTGATGGCCAAGGAAGAGCTGGAGGAAGATTTCCTGGAATTCGAAGAAGAAGGTGAGGTAGAGCTTGAGGGGGAGTTGGTGAGTGCCCTAAAGGAAATAGATAAACTCAAGCTCAAGAATAGAAAATAGAAGGCAATCCTTCTGAAATATGTAAAGGAAGAACCAAACTCTGAAGATTTTATTAAGTTGAAAATTGAACTAGAAGAAGCAAGAAAAGTAGAAGACATTATGTTGCAACAAATAAGAGAGAAAAGTCAGGAATGTGGAATATTGGAAGAAGAGGTGGTGAGTCTGAGGAAGAAATTGGAAAATGCTCAAACTGATTTAACAATGAACATTTAGCAGTTAAAAGGTGCCGAAAAATTGGACAGGAGATTAAATGCACAAAGATCTCCTCTTGTAAAGGCTGGGATAGGATTGGAAGGAGAATCCAGCAAGTTGAAGGCAGAGGATAAGAGAGCCATCACTTTTGTAAAAGTTGTCATAGGAGACAATGATAATTCTCATCAAGCTGAGAACAAAAATCTAGGCAACACTCCAACATTAGATGAACAACTGCAAAGAAACACTACTGTGAAAAACTAGGAGACAAAAGGAGTAAACAATCAAACAACAAACGATCATAGATCCTATTGCTTCAGAAGACATAATTTTCAAATATCTAGATGGTTATATCCCCAAACATCACCCATCGCCCTCTACTAGATACATATATTTCTTCTACGGGTACTGCAACTGCTGTAAGAAATTTGGACATAAAACCATGAACTGTAGAGCTTGCGTAAACAGATTTGATTTTGGGAAATAAAAAATAATTAAGGATAATAATGGATTCACACATGCATATACTCCTCTCCATAACTCTATCAGATGTTTTTATTGTCACAAGATGGACACAAGTCATACGAATGTCATCTTAGGGAAAATGAATCTTCATCTCATAATAACTATAGAACAAACGGATGCATTCAATGGAGAAAGAAGAAAAATAAGTGTGATCTAGTTCTATATGCTCAAGATCAAAATAGTCAATGGTATGTGCACAGTGGCTGCCCTAGACATATGACCGGAGACATAAGCAAGTTTGTAACCTTGGATGAAAATAAATCTGGTAATGTCACATTCGGTAATGATAAAGCAGGGATAATTAAAGGAAAAGGAATAGTCGGTATGAATAATGGAAGAGGAAAGGCTCAAGATGTATTGTTTTTAGATGGTCTAAAACACGATTTTCTAAGTGTAAGTCAAATGTGTGACAAAGGTTGTGAGGTCCTCTTCAGAGCTCAATATTGTGAAGTTAGGTCAATCACTACAGGAAAAAATTTGGTTAAGGGGGTTCGAACAGAGAGTAATTTACATATCATGAAAGATGAAAGTGAAGGGTGCTACATCAACAAAATTTATGAATCTTAGCTATGGCATAGAATATTGGGACATCTCAATTTTGACCACATCATTAAACTGAGAAAAAAGAAAGCTGTCAGAGATTTTCCTGCAATAAAGAAGCCACCAAATACCATATGTAAGTCCTGCAAATTGGGAAAACAAACTCGTACATCATTCAAATCCAAAGACCAAATGTCTACTAGTAAACCTCTCCAGCTTGTACACATGGACCTGTGCGAACCTTCGAGAAAAAATGCACTAGGTGGACAATCGTATTTCATGCTGATAATCAATGATTTTTCAGATTAACATGGGTGGAATTTCTCAGATACAAATACGAAGCGTTTGAGAAATTTAGGATATTAAAGGCACTGGTAGAAAATCAAACTGGATATAAACTAAAATGTGTTAGATCAAACAAAGGAGGTGAATTCATAGGTGATGAGTTTGCGGACCATTGCAATGAATGTGGGATAAAGCAACATTTTACTGCATATACACCTCAAAAAAATGGAATGGAAGAGAGGAAAAACAGGTCTGTACAACAGATTTACAAAACCATGATGCAAGAAAGAAACATTCCACAAACCTACTGGGCAGAAGCAGTACACACAGCTGTTCATATTCTCAACAAAGCTCATCTCATACCAAATTGTGACAAGAATCCATATGAACTGTGGCATGGGAAACCAACATCAATTAAGCACTTTAGAGTCTTTGGCAGCAAATGTTTCATAAAGAATTGTTATCACTCATAAAGTTGTGAAACATTTTTAGACAGGGTCATATAGTTCACTCATCAAAAGGATAAGGTCTCCTTAGCCATTTCAAGTTGGTATAGGAAAATTTTATTTTTTACATTTTTAACCTATCATAAGTTTCATAGTCACCTCCATTTATGTCATTTCATGTCCCATCAGTCTTCATATGGTGTCAGTTTTCATTCCCCATGCATTTAAAATAAAAAAAGGCGCCTGTGTCAGTTTTCCAAATTTTCGTAGCGTTTTATATAGCAAAACAATAGTTTTCGCTACGAAACTTCCTAATGGTTTTGTAGAGAATATGTCAAAGGTTAAAATAAATTCGCTACAAAAATCTATTTTCTAACCTGTCTTGTCAAATCAGCTATGAAGTGTCAGTCTATGATTGGAGGAGTTAGGGTGAAGGTCATTTAAGTCTGTTATGGTTAATTCAAAGGTACATAGCCGTGTTTCAGGTCATCATTACCATTTTGGGAATGTATGTGTAATGATTAAAGCATGAGTTGTCAGTTAAACCATAAAACCTTACCCCAATTAACCTTTTGTCATATTCTGATTTATCTTTTCATGTAATTCAATCTCTGGAGAGCTGCTTCATCGAGCCAAGCAGGTTGCTGTCAGATTTGAACTTTGCACTTGTTATCAAGCAAGTGAGGCTGTGAAGATATAAATCATCCAGGGCTGCTAGAAGAAAAACAAACAAAGGTGGTCATTGCCACAGGTATGAGCCCATGGACATGAATTTTCTCAATGAAGACCCAACTGCCATGGAGGTTTTTAGAAGAACTAATTGCTTGAAATTCTGTCAGAGGTTGCAGGGCTTTCATCTACAGGTTTCCAAGGATTTTTCTAACAGCTTCACAAGAAAAGCTTCATAGGAACAACTTCAAAATTTGGAATTCTGAACCTTACAGTGACACCAAACAACATTTCATCAAAAACATGAATCCCTAGAGGAGGGGAAAAATTGTTTAAAAGCATCAAATTCACAATGCAGGACTGCAAAGAGTTCATCAAACCAGAACACAATGAAATTGATTTGACAAATTCTATCCCTAGGGGTTTCATGAAGGACAATTATTAAAAGCTGCTGATGATCATCCAGAAGTATTTTACTTGTGAAGGGCGACTTCACATGGTCTACTCCTATCATCTTAGACTTCTACTGCATTTTGTGGGTAAGAGGTTGTTGAAAATGCAGCAAGATGATGGAGCTTAGTGAAATGAAGTCGCCTTCACTAAGTGGGCCCGTAGGCAAATTTTGGCGCAAAGTCTATTTTTAGACATATGGAGCATGGTCCGGGGATTGTAGTATGTTATTCTTGGAGTATTGGTCATGTTGGTAAAAATAGATGGACCTCTATTTTTTGGACCTATAGGTCGAAGTCTATTTTTAGACTGCCTATCCTAAAAATAGGGAAGTCAAATATTATTTTCCCTTAATAATATTTGGACTCTAAACTTCAGTTTACTCTCTTGGAGCACTTCAGTTCGAGCTACAGAAGTGGCTCATGCATCTGACAGAGGAATTACGCTATTCCTAGAGGTTTGGTGAGCTCATGCATGGTTGACTTCGGTTAGGACTTCAGTGGCAAAAGTTTGGTGGAGTTGATGAGACAGTTGGTGGAGTTGTGTTCGGTTTAACTTAGTTGAACTAGTTGTGATTAGTTTAACTAGCTAATCAACTAGTAATGAGTGGAGTGAATTAAATATTATTTAATTCATTAATTGGTAACTCATTATTCAACTCAAGAACACATCAGTTCACTACAGTGCATGATCAGTTCAGTGGAGACCAGTGAAAGAGGTAGATGAAAGGGTGGAGTTAGCTATCAGTGGCGACATCAGTTGTGCATGAGATTTGCACCACACTTGGAGGAATTGCCCATGATGATTGTGCTGTCAAGCCAAGGAGATTCAAACCTTGGATCTCTATTTAGACAGGCCATGATTGCGCAATAGAGGCAAGGCAATTAGTGGTGAGTTTTGAACCAGTAACCTGTTCAAAACCAAGCTAGTTTTTGTGTAACTTTATGAGAAAGTACTGAGTACTTGTGAGGAGTATTGTACTGAGTTTGTTACATGATTTCTCCATTATAATATACACAATAGCTGCGGGGTTTTCAACTATAAGCTTTCCCCATACATACTGTGTTAATGTGTATGATGAATTGATGTGCTATCGCTTGTTTTATTTCCGCATGTGTGATGATCTGAGTGGAAGAGATTATGTGTTGCATATGAATTCGAATTGATATGTGATCAGGATAATCTCGGTGGATAATTAATCATTATTCAGCAAATTTCTACATGGTATCGGAGCTATTGAAGCAGAGATTGATCATCACAGTGATTACAAACTTATTTCGATAGACATAGTCTGCATGCGGGCCAGGTAGCCTCTGGATCCATCCTTTCTTTGAAAGGTGATATATCCAGTAAACGCCCCTTGCAGTCGATCTCTGTGCTATAAATATTTTGTTCTCACAGATCTAGAGCGGTTGAGCTTTGAAGTGGAATTCGAATTTTGCAACAGTTTTGTTTTCTTGGTGCCGGAGTTGAAAATGTCTTTCAATGGTTTGCGACTCGAATATGCTCTTGAAGGCAGTTCGAATTATGTTGCATGGAAGGATCGCATGGAGGCAGTATTAGAAGATAATGGTCTGAAGGAGTTCTTAGAAACGGATGTCCAAAAGCCCACTGATCCTGCTGAAGTCGAAGCATGGCAAAAGAAGATGGCGAAATGTCGAAGGATCCTATTGGAAGGCGTCAAGGATCATATTGTATCCAGCCTGCATGGAAATGCTTCTCCATTTCTAATGTGGAAAGCTTTGACGGATCTATTCCAGAGTAAGAGCGACCAAAGGAAGCTGGCGCTCAAAGATAAGCTCAGGAACATCAAGATAGAGAAGGGCGACAATATCGCCAAATACCTCACGAAGTTCACTCAATGCAGAGATGAGCTGGGAAGTGTGGGGGTGACTGTCGAAGATGAGGACATGGTCGACCTGGCTCTCCTTGGTCTTCCGAAGGCTTGGCACTCATATCAAGATAGTGTCAATGGTCGGGAGAAGCTGCCAGGATGGGAGCGCCTTTGGGCGGATCTCATGCAGGAGGAGATAAGGAGGACTACTCGTGATGGATCTTCATCAAAGGGAGTTGATGAAGAAAACTGCGCTTTGGTTGCCAAAGCAAAGAAAGGAAAGGGTAAGAAAACCTCTCATTCTGGTGCAAAGGGCAAGAAGCAGGATATGGCGAAAGTGAAGTGTTTTCACTGCCATGATCACGGACATTATGCTACCAATTGTCCAAAGAAGAAGAAGAACAAGCAAGCGGGAAGATATGCAGATGGAGAAGCTTTGGCTTCACAGTTCGAGCTTGACTTTTCACTGATCGCATGCTTGGTTTCAAGTGTGATGGGATCGGTGTGGTTCTTGGACAACGGTGCGTCATTTCATATGACGGGAGATCAGGATTTGTTCTCAGATCTGGAGGACAAAGATTTGGGTGTGCACATCGAGATGGGCGATGATGGTAGATACAGTGCGACTGGTATCAGTACCATATCCTTTCAGAGGGAGTCTGGTAAACCCTTTGTATTAAAGGATGTCATGCATGTACCTGGATTGAAGAAGAACTTGATCTTTGTGGCGATGTTGGAGGATAAGGGGTATGATGTGGTCTTCAGCGAAGGAAAAGCCTTCCTGCGCAGTAAGACTACTGGAGAGACCCGGAAGATAGGGGTTCGAACCAAGAACCTTTATCAGTTGTAGGTAGATGGCTGCGTAGCAATGGCATGCAAGGCGGGAGAAGTGGTGAGCCGGGATGATGAGGGCGAACTGTGGCACAGGAGATTGGGCCACCTTCACCATGGAGCTTTGAAGATTCTGCAGCAGATTTCTACTGGGCTTCCTAAGGGCACCCTTGCGCAGTCAGATCAGTGCAAGGGGTGTACTTTAGGGAAGTATGTGAAAGCCACCTTTCACGAGAAGGATAGTCGCGCCACGACGATCCTTGAGAGAGTTCACACAGACGTGTGTGGTCCTTTATCAGTTGCTTCGACAGCAAAGCACAGGTATTATGTGATCTTTGTTGATGATTTCTCTCGAAAGTGCTGGATCTTCTTCATGTCGAAGAAGAGCGATACATTCGCGAAGTTCTGTGAGTTTAAAGCACTGGTCGAGAAGGAGTCGGGGAAGAAGGTGATTGCTCTAAGGAGTGATAACGGTGGTGAATTCATCTTGGCTGAATTCAAGGAGTTCTGCAGCGCAGAAGGGATTCGGAGAGAGCTCATCGCATCCCATAACCCACAGCAGAACGGGGTGGCTGAGCGGAAGAACAGAACGATCGTGGGTGCTGCACGGGCGATGTTGCATGATCAGGGCCTACCCCTTCACTTGTGGCCTGAGGCATGCAATACAGCAGTGTATGTGCAGAACCATTGTCCTCACAAGGTTCTTGGCATGAGTACACCGGAGGAGGCTTATTCTGGCAAGAGGCCTGATATTTCCCATTTGCGGATCTTTGGCTCTCCTGTCTACATGCATGTGATGAAGGATGCGAGAAGGAAGCTGGATCCAACCGCTGAGGTTGGAATATTTGTGGGGTACACTGATACACCTCACAACTATCGGGTGTATTTGTCAGACAGTCGCAAGACTGTTGTGCGACGAGATATAAATTTTCAGGAGGAGAAAGCCATGCAGTGTTCGCTTGAGAGGGAGCTACACTTGCATGCAGATGAGGAGCTGTTAGTTCCTAAGGAGGAGCTTCCGGATGTGGATCAGCCACAAGAGGAGGTTCAGGAGGTGGAAGAAACCACCCAGGCAGCGCCAACCATCGGAGGGCGCATGCGCACTACAGAAGCTGAGCGACTGGCTCGGGATGCAGAGAAGGTTGTAGGACCACCTACAGCACAGCGCAGACAGAGACAGTCACCGGATCGGTACACTGGATACATGGCTCTTATGAGTCAATGTGTTGTGACAGAGCCATCCTCTTTTTGAGGAAGCTGTGGAGGAACCCGCATGGGTTGATGCCATGATCGAAGAATATGATTCGATCATCAGGAACAGTGCATGGGAGATTGTCCCAAGACCGGTTGGGAAATCAGTTGTAGGTTCGCGATGGATCTACAAGGTGAAGCAGGCGGCTGACGGGAGTGTGGAGAAGTACAAGGCGAGATTTGTCGCCCGTGGCTTCTCACGGATCGAGGGGATTGACTATGAGGAGACTTTTGCACCTGTCGCAAGGTACTCTTCCATACGGACGATCCTTGCTCTCTCAGCGCAGATGGGGTGGCACATTCATCAGATGGATGTGAAGACTGCGTTCCTCAATGGAGTTGTTGAGGAGGAGGTGTACATAGAGCAGCCTGAAGGTTTTGAGATCTTCAGCAGTGAGTCGCATGTGTGCCGACTCAAGAGAGCACTGTACGGGCTGAAGCAAGCACCTCGTGCTTGGTACACTGGGATAGACAGCTACTTCACCGGGCTTGGATTCTCCAAGAGTGAGGCGGATCCAAACCTGTACCAGATTGTGGTGGAGGGGAAGCTGTTGATCATCGTACTGTATGTAGATGATCTGATTTTGACTGGCGATGAGCAGTTGATACTTTTATGCAAGGAGGATCTTGCACGAGAGTTTGAGATGAAGGACTTGGGCATCCTTCATTATTTCCTGGGATTGGAGATTTGGCAGCGCAGCGGAGGACTGTTTGTTTCTCGGGGCAAGTATGCCCGGGAGATTCTGGAGAGGTTCAACATGCAAGGCTGCAAGCCTGTTGACACTCCTCTTCCTGGTGGTTGGAGGAAGGAGGATGCTACTTCGGTGGAGGTAGTGAATGCCACTGTCTATCGACAGTTGGTGGGGTCGCTTATGTATCTGGTCAATACACGACCCGATATATGCTATGCAGTTAACCAGCTTTCGCAGGCTATGGTTAAGCCTACCAAGCTCTTTTGGAAGGCAGGCAAGCATGTATTGCGCTATATCAGAGGCACATCGGGATATGGTCTATGGTACAGATAGGAGGATGGAGCGAAGCTTTCTGGCTTCACTGATGCAGATTGGGCAGGGAGCCCAACGGACCGGAAGAGCACATCCGGAGGAGTTTTCAGCATTGGGTCGACAGCAGTTTCCTGGTACAGCAGGAAGCAGAGATCCGTGGCACTCAGTTCAGCAGAGGCCGAGTACATGGCAGCTAGCTTGGCTGCATGCGAGGCT
The DNA here is from genome assembly GCA_034641835.2 of Pinus albicaulis. Lineage (NCBI taxonomy): Eukaryota > Viridiplantae > Streptophyta > Pinopsida > Pinales > Pinaceae > Pinus > Pinus albicaulis. The sequence goes on from CM076584.1 coordinate 1,430,034,603, forward strand.
ATTTGGATGAGGAAGATCCTCGCAGGATTGTTCAGGTTGCATTTGGAGCCTACGGTGATCTACTGTGATAACCAGAGTTGCATTAAACTCTCGGCTAATCCAGTATTTCATGATAGGTCCAAACACATCGACATCAGGTACCATCATATCAGAGATTGTGTTCGGCGGAGAATCATGATGCTTTCATATGTTCCCACGGAGGATCAGGATGCCGACATCCTGACGAAGGCGCTCACCAGGAGCAAGTTCGAATTCCACAGAGGCAGGATAGGGGTTGCAGATAATCCATATCTTGTTGAGAGGGAGTGTTGAGAATGCAGCAAGATGATGGAGCTTAGTGAAATGAAGTCGCCTTCACTAAGTGGGCCCGCAGGCAAATTCTGGCGCAAAGTCTATTTTTAGACTATGTCTATTTTTAGACATATGGAGCATGGTCCAGGGGTTGCAGTATGTTATTCTTGGAGTATTGGTCATGTTGGTAAAAATAGATGGATCTCTATTTTTGGACCTATAGGTCGAAGTCTATTTTTAGACTACCTATCCTAAAAATAGGGAAGTCAAATATTATTTACCCTTAATAATATTTGGACTCTAAGCAGCAGTTTACTCTCTTGGAGCACTTCAGTTCGAGCTACAGAAGTGGCTCATGCATCTTACAGAGGAATTACGCTATTCCTAGGGGTTTGGTGAGCTCATGCATGGTTGGTCGCAATGATGCTTATGGCGGTTTGGTGGAGTTAATGAGACGGCTAATTGAGTTGTGTTCGATTTAATTTAGTTGGTAGTTTGAGATTAGTTTAACTAGCTAATCAACTTTAGTAATGAGTGGAGTGAATTAAATATTATTTAATTCATTAGTAACTTTCATTATTCAACTCAAGAACACATCGATTCAATACGATGCATAGACGATTCGGTAGAACCGATGAAAAAGGGTAGATGAAAAGGTGAAATTGAAGTATCGGTGGCGACATCGGTGTTTGTGTTGGTCTATATCACTAGTATAGTCCCTTATTATTGTTAGTGTAAACCCCCTTATTGTTATTATTGTACCCTTGTAACCCCCATTTTGTTATTATTGTGCCCTTAAATTATTATTGTTAGGTCGGCTAGGATTACATTGTGGCCCACTAGGATTACATTATGGCCCCATGGACTCATATATATAGAAAGGAGGTTTTGTAAATTGAATCATCCAAGAATTGTTCATTTATGTAATGTATTGGAGGTTTCCCCCTCGAAGTGGCTTATTTCTAAGGCGTTGATATCTCTTTTCTTCTATTTTTGGAGTTGGTTACATAACATTTGGTATCAGAGCTTTGGATTCTAGGGTTTCGCTGCTCCAAACAGGTCATCGTGGCATTTTCGCTATAACGTTTTTTCTACGAAGTTTCAGAAGCTGAAATGTTTAGGGTGTGAAACCGAAATCCTGAGGAAGCTTGTCTAAAAATTTCAGACCTTGGTTCGCAATATTTGCGGAGATATCATCTGTGGAAATCAGGTCTTTTTTCAAGCTCCTAAACAGGTCATCGTGGCATTTTCGCTATAAATATGTTTCTACGAAGGTTCAGAATCTAAAATTCATATGGTGCGAAGCTGAAATCCTGAGGAAATTCGTCAAAAAAATTCAGAGCTTGGTTCGCAATATTTTTGGAGATATGATCTGTGGAAGGTAGTGCTTTTTCAGGCTCCTGAATTTCATCTCAAAGAGGTGATCGTGGGAAAA